>VZRF01001859.1:280933-552956 GCA_013396875.1 Vireo altiloquus | reverse complement strand
CCCCCCCGGCCGGGCGTGGGCGAGCCGGCGAGCAGCCATGGCAGCGGCCATCGCCAGCGGCTTGATCCGCCAGAAGCGGCAGGCGAGGGAGCAGCACTGGGACCGGCCCTCGGCCAGCAGGAGGCGGAACAGCCCCAACAAGAACCGCGGGCTCTGCAATGGCAACCTGGTGGACATCTTCTCCAAGGTCCGCATCTTCGGGCTCAAGAAGCGGCGGTTGCGGCGCCAAGGTGCGTCCCTGTGGCCGGGCCCGTCCGCGGGCTCCCGGGGGAGGGCGGGAGGGGGCAACCTGTGGCGAGAAACTTCCCGGGCTGGGCGCCACCCCTGCTCCCGCCAGCCGGCGGCTCCCTGCTCCCCGCCTGCGGGCCAAGGCAGCCGCGGGCTGAGGAGGGAGGCAGCCGGCGGACCTTCGCTCGGAACCCCCTGGGTCAGCCTTGCTGCCCGGCTGGCTTCCCTGGGTCTCCGGGGTGGGTTACGACGGGTGTGCTGCGGGCAGGAAGCCCCTCGGGGAGCCCTGCCCGCCGCCCCCCCTCGTCCCCGACTCGCTTGTGTTTCTCTCTGAAGGACAAAGAGCGCACAGCGCTTTGGGTGGCCGGTGCCCGGGGGCCGTCGTTGGCCAGCCCCTTCCCTGAGCCACCAGTATGGCTTTGGTAGGTGCAGCCCGGCTGCAGTGAAGGGGTCTCTCTCCCCGCTGCTCGGTGACTTCCCAGTCAGCGCAGTGAGAGGTGAGGCTCAGCCGGCAGCAGTGGGAGAGCTTCTCGGCATTCCTGTGGGTGCCCAGGTGCAGGTCCACCTGCCTGTTGCCCGTCCCCAACCAGGGCCTTGACATGCAGACTTGGAGTTTTTGCAGGCAGTTCTTCTTCAGGGTAGATGACCAGGAGTCAACAGAGAAAACTGGTACCTTGGTGATTGCATTCTATCCAATACTCTGTATTAGAACCCTAGAAATAAAAGGAGTAAAATGATATTGCAGTGACTTCTCTAATTGTTTTTAATTTTTGTGGTATTCAAAAGCATTCAGAAATGGTAATGACTTACTCTGTGTCCTCAGGAAACAAGTAGCTTTAGAACAAAATTATTTTATTGTGAAGAGTGAAAATGTTAAGTGTCACTTGAAACATGGCTAATACCTATCAGTCAATGATAAAGTACAAACCACCCTCTGTTACATTAGAGAATGCCGCCATGTGTTGTGGTTTGGTATGTATACTACAGCTCCTTTTTAGGTTGGTCAGAAGATAATTTTAAGCAAAATCAGGGAACTGTCCTGATTGATGCTTCCTCCTTTTCCACAACTCACATTTGAAAAAGCATAAGTCAATAAAATCAACACAATTTTATTTTTACATGGCTTTTTTGCAGGAAAATTATTTGTTGTAACTCCTAATGCAAGCTAAATCTTTCCATTTTTAGATAGTACAGGGATACAGCGAAGATGAGCAGGAAAATGTCAGTGCCAAAATCTGTGGTGGCTTTTTTTTTAAGCAGTCTGTGTGTGCTTCAACAGACCAGAGTATCTGGTTTATGATGGTGGATTTTTATAAGTGATACTTTTTTAGGAAAACAAGTTTTGGGTATTTGCTAACTGAGCAACTGTACTTTACCACCTGTGCAGTCTTATTTGGGGGAAAACTCTGACAATATTACCATTTGAGGAGGAGATGACTGCCTTGCAGCACTGAGATACCAAACATTTTTTTAGGTGAGAAGGGGCTTTAAAGAGGCTTGTGAATTCATCCTTTTTCATTCATTCATTTTTCATAAGGCACTTTTTCACATCCTCGAATAAGAGAACTGAATTAGAATATAACTCCTCTGTTAACCTGTACCACTGACACAGAGCATGTCAGCAGGAATAATCAGAACAAGGGCTATTCACCAGTAAAATCTGCAGTATCAGACCCCTGAGTTTATTTCCCTTCATGGTGAGACATGGTGATATTTATCAATTGGTTTTCATTAAGGTCTCAGAATTACTACTCATCTGTAAGAATTCCTGCTGAAAAAAATACTGTACCTTTTACTATGCATGTTCCTGATGCACAAAGTGATACATGGAATACCTGTGGATTCAAAGTTGGATTCTGCGTAAGAGGGAAACTAAAGAAACCATCAAGCCAAAGTCATTACTTAAACATCTTATGCAGAATAGTTTAGAGTGAATAATCATTTCTGAAAAAAACCCAAACAAACCACATTTTATAAGGCTGAGTGCTTTAAAACACATTATAAGAGTTACAAAATGAACATTTATCTGAGTCTGGTTTTAGTTTTTCTAAACTGAGTTAAATGACCAGTGAATTCTTCACTGAAATCATACTGTCAAAATTGAAATAAGTCTTTGCCAAGCAAAATAGGATGAATTTCAAAACATCTGTTGTCAGAAAGGTGCTATGGGATTTTGACAAATAAACCTTGTGTAAATGATACAGAGTGTCACAAGAGCATTGTGAAAAATTAGCTAATCGAGATGTGACAAACCGTCTGTAGCATTCTCATACAATCCAATGGAAAATATATGTAAAATATTTTTTATGTAGGGTAGTAAAAGCTAAACTGTTTTTCTTGGAATATAAAAGTGTTTTTCTTTGTACTCACACATGAAAAATAACTGCCTTCCCATTTTTGAAATAGTCAGGCAACCAAAACTAGTGATACAGCTTTTTAAATTAAAAACATACATTTATTTTTGTACATACATGTATAAGTGAATTAGGTAAATAGATATACACAATAGATGCACATGTACCAACATGTTAGCAAACTTTAAAAAATATTATTTATTTTTAAATTCTTCTTTTAAAATACCTGTTAGTACTGTTCTTGTTCAGTGGGATTTATTTGAGAAAAAATGAAGTTATTATGAATACATAAAATACTTCAATTATGTGTATACCCTGATGAATTTTTTTTCTGTCATTGTGACAAATTCTCTGTTCATGGTCCTTCCTTTAGGAGCATACTAAAATATCAACTGAAGTGTGCTTTGGGAGACTAACATTTAGGAATGGTAGCATTAAAAATACGTCCAGGAGCTCACTCAGAGTAAAGAGTAATATTTGTATTTACTTAATATATTTGCTCTAATTATAGATGCCATGGTAGTTTTAAGCAGCCTTTCTAAGACTTTGATTAATGAATTAAACTGCCAAAGTGATTTCTGTGGGAGACTTCTTTGCTAATCTACTGAGTGGATGAAACCATTTTCATTTACTGGACATGTTTGATTCATATTGTTTAGTATTATGATATTTCAAATTTATTTAATTTTTATTTTATTCTACCTGCCATCTAATGGGCAAATCACTGTCATTAATTTCCAAATAACCATGAAGCCAAGATCTAGCCTATCTGATGCCAGACATCAATCAATTTTGAGTCATCCTCTCTGGCATCAGAGGTTGTTTAGTTATAACAGTTTAATTTATGTTAATATAATCACAAATGGGAGAATTGACAGACAATATTTTGTTTTCATGTGAAATAACCTTATCTAACCTGGGACTACCCAATAAAAAGAAGAAAATAAATGTCACTTCACCTCATGCATCTACAAAGCGCAGAGGTTAAAACATATGCTTCTCACTAGTGCAAATTCAAACTTCATGGCCTGTATTTTCATCTACATATCTAGCTGCTTTCCTAATCTGCAAAATCATTTGGTTAATTAGGTCCCTTGAGAGAATTCTACTTAAAAATACCCAACATTTAAATGTATTAAAAACCAAATGTGATGTTTACTGTTTCTGTGTGCTAAAACCACATTAAGACTTCTAAATTTATACAGAGAGTGTATGAATTTTGGGATGGCTTGGCCCCTGATTTCATACGCTAATATTTATAAGAAATAGAGACCTAGGGAACATGTTCGGAAAATGCACTGATTAGATTTTACTGCATCTTCAAAGGTAATGTATTTCTCCAAAGAAAACATTTTTGGAAAATTCATCAGTAGATCAGGTAATGTTTTGTGGCAGATGTGGGAGTGGCCCATAATGTCATGTATAAGATAATTCCCAATAAACACAGTGCCCTAAGTAGTTTCTAGTTCTCCTACTTGTGAAATGGAGATCTGTGCATGTGAGTGTACATGACTTGTTCCCCAAAGTTTAAGAAACCACATCAGCTCCCACCGGTTAGCCCCAGCCCTGGATGATCTGCCCTGCCCTAAGTTTCATCAGGCCAAAACATGTGTCTGTGCTTTCCTATATGACTGTCCTCAGAATTAATTCTTTTTGGTAGTTCACTAAAATCTGCTGCTCCTTCATTGTCTAGGTGTAAGACTGTCTGTTTTTCAGGGTGTTGAACTGATGTTGCTAGTTAGTCATTTTTTTTGTACAAATGAAATTGATTAACCCACAGCCCTTTTGGAACTATAAACACAATCTTAACAGTGTATAGAAGAAATCATTACTTTTTTCCTTCCTTGCTGTTAACCTGTTCAAAGGATTGCATGATAATCACAAATTGAAACAGTGTAAATATGCTACATTTCATGTAAAATATTCTAAGCATGTTTAAAAAATATTTTTGAAAACATGGCTTTTTAGACTCAGTCTCAAGCTTTCTTTCCCATGCATTCAGTACTTCACATAAACCCTGTGCTCACTAAGGAAAACTTTTTAAAAAGAAATGCTGTAATAGCTGGGATGAAATTCTTATTCTAAACTGGTATTGGTGGCTCTAAAAGTGATGAATGAGTTGGCTTTGAGAGCAAATGGGAAAAAATAGCTTGAAAATGGTAACATAATTTTAGGGACAATTGATTTTTAGAAATATCTCAAACAGAGGTGATAGAATAGTGGGCATTTAATGTACAGATAGTGCTATAGCAGTGTCATTTCAGAATATCTCCCAGATACTAACATTGCTTTTGAATGTCTTCACTTAGTAATTGGCAATTTAACTCTTCATTAGAAAATGAATTCTTCAAGCTTGAGTGATACTCTGGATCTCTAAAGTTCAGGCAGTTTCGGTCCACACATAGTCTTCTAAGGTATATCCCTTATTGTATCTATCAAATGCATTGTGGAACTAAATTATCTGAATATTATAGATATTAGGGGAGATTGCAGTACAGGTGGTTTCTGATTCATGGTGATGTACGAACAGAAACGTTACAGGTGAGATCAGGTTTCTATACTGTACTTAAAGACAGTGCTTAAAGTACTTTACTGTACTTAAAGACAGTAAGTTTTTAAAGTCTGTCTTTAAACAATATATAATCTATCAACAGATAGATTAACAGTATTTTGACAGTAATTTTCTTGATGTTCTTGATTTGAATCAAACAAAACCTAGAACTTAAAATTTTTTCTGAATGATGAGTTTTCAAGTCAGCAGCTTATAAACAGAGTAATTCATTTCAATATAGAGATAACATTCAAAAAGTTTATTACAGAATATTTTTCTGTTGAAGTCTTTTGATTTAGACTCTAAGCATAGTTTTGAAGATACACAGCTGTGGATCCTCATTTTTTTGTAGTGAGTAAACAGAGGTCTGTCTTACTTGGTCATACGTAAGCTCCTTTCTGCCTTAGGCAAATATTGGAGCTAGTGGTAGACAGGAAGATGTACTCCTGGCATGTACTCTTACTGTGCCATCAACCTTTCCTGAAACCCTTTGAAACTGGCACATTTTTGTTCTCAAGAGTTGTTATTATCACTATTATTAGTATTATTATTGTTATTATTACCACAGATCTTATGTTCTGCCATACACTGAGTGGTGTGAAAATAGAAATAATATTCTTATTCCATGGTAGAAAAGGATGAGAAAATTAGTAAAGCTTTAAATTTCTTTTATTATGATCAAAAATCAACAACCTGCTTTCATTACATTGTAGATGGTAACATTTCTGTACTTTAGGGGTTTAGTTTGTCATTTCAGTTACATAAATAAGATAACCTGCTGAGGTCCAGTGTAGATCTTCCAATTAATTTTCCTATGGGACTGAAAATTAAGGAACATATGTTTTCCTGGTGCCAAGGAAGAACCTAGATGCTCTTGATGACAGGATTTAGGAATATAATTTTTGCATTAAGTTACAGATGGGCAGAAATAGAGTCCAAGACTATCAAGATCTGATTATATTTTATAAACTATAGCTGTTTTCAGCAGTAGGTAACATTATCTAAATTTATATTTTGGTAAATAAATATATAACCAAAGAAAATAGAGAATTTTTGTAATTCAAAGGAAAGCTAGTATAAGATTGGAAGGATTAAATGGTAAAAGCTTGATTATAAAATTTAGATAGATGGACTGTGTTGAGAAAAAATTCAGAAACCTTATTCCTACAAGGTTTTCAGGATTTCAGGTTGTTATGGTTGCCATTTTCTAAAATGGTGAGTAGCAGCTAATAAGCAAGATATTGGATGTTCAATCAGATTTTCATAAATGAAGCTAGAGGAAGTTGACTGAAATAGGAATGTGAAGAATATCCTTTTTCTGGGTTATAAAGTATAATCCCTAGGATGTAACTAAATTAAACAATTTAATTGCATCTGTGGTCTTGATTCTAATCCCTTACCCAGGTGGATAACTTTTGAAAGGCATTGGAGTTACTGTGCCATAAAACTATTGTACTTTGAACCAAGATTGGATAGCTGATTGGCAGTAATCAGCAAAAGTAAATGATTGAACTCAGCATTTTTCAAAAATATTAAATCAAGCATTTGTTTCATGTAAGAAGGATTGAGCTTTATGAAACACAAGCACACAACCTGTTCTCTCTGGAGAAATTAATTTTAAAAATATAAAAATAAAACCACCATAATTTACTATCATTTCCATTGCAAAGCCTGCCTTTTCTACTTTATTTTGCAGTTTCCAAGGTGTATCCAAGTTACTAAATGTAGCTGCTCCTCCTTTAGTACAGTGAAGAAAGTATGTAGTTTTGGTTGTTAGATTATTTTCAGGGTTTTTTTTGAAAAATACAAAAAAGGAAAGAAAAGGAAAGAAAAGGAAAGAAAAGGAAAGAAAAGGAAAGAAAAGAAAAGAGAAAGAGGGAAAAAGGAAGGAAGGAAGGAAGGAAGGAAGGAAGGAAGGAAGGAAGGAAGGAAGGAAGGAAGGAAGGAAGGGAAATTAGTTTTAAATTATTCTGCATTTTTAATGGTTCTTTTTACAGGTGTATATGAGTGGAATTCCATGTCCCAATGAGAAGGAACTTTTTGAGCCTCAAGGCATTTTTATTACTGAATTTCAAAGTCACTCAGCACGCACTAGATATGTCAGGATCAAGAAAAGGTCAGCAGGATTCTTTACAGAAAAGATTCTTGTGAAACTAAGAGCCTAGAGGTGGGAACTGGAACCAGGATCTCCCTTAATGCAATAATGTGTTATAGGTATTTCTTTTCTGGTTTTGATGAGCATTTCCATTCCCTGAGTGGTAGAGAGAGACTTCCTTACTTACCATTTAAAACTAGAGCTATGGCTGGGTTTTTTTAGTAAGTTTACTATGCTTTTGTTTTAGGATTTTCTGTAGTGTGAAAGAAGGTTGTCTGTGAAAGGTAACTATTTACTTCAGACTTCTGTGATTATAAGTACAAAATTTATGGCTTATATATATATCTATTTATGTAAAAGTGTTACATATATGTAATGCTTAGGTTATAATAATGCTCTTTTCAAAAAGCATGTTCTATAGTGAAGAAAGTGAAGTCTAATTCACTATGATTCTTATGATTTCTTTCCAAATCTGCAGCAGAGTTTTTCATACAACAGCAGACTTAGCTTTTGTGATTAAAATGGTGTGTGTGAAGCTTATTGGTAATTCATAAAGAACAGTCTGTTCATTGGAATATAAAGTAAATAGATGTTTACATATGGTTTTGGTTTAATACTTGGTTATTTCTTCTTTGCTTTGTTTTTAGGAACAATCTTATAACAAATTGATATGTTCAGAAGTGTGGTGAAGTAAGAACTTTTTCCAGTCACTCTTCCTTGTACCTCTGTAGTTCATGGATTATAGTAACTGTTCCAAAATCTTTCAGCATTTACTGAGTTTTTAGTTGTTCACACACTTACTGCTTTATGCATTGTGAATATTCTTGAGCTTGAGCAGATGCTCCTCTAATTTTCATCTATGTAGTTTATGTATAACTGGGACTTGGATTCCTCTACCTTAATTAGTGGTTTGTATCTCTTCATATGAAATTCTGATGAGTTGAAAATTTTGCCACTGTAATCTGTATACCAGCGACTATTAAATAAATGAACTCTTAAACTTCATTGCTCTATTTTCTTCTTTCACTTTTCTCGCTGTGTAATCAGAACAGTTCCTTCTATGTAATTAAGGCAAATACACATGAAATGTGTAATATTTTGTTCCAAACAGCATTTTAAACTGTATTATTAAAGTCAACAAAAATAAGATTCCATCAACTACTGGATCTCTTTCTGTGGCCCTAGAAAGAAACTAAGAAACTTGTGTGGTAGGAAGGGTTTTGCTACAGGAAAATTTGGCAAGGCTCCCCTCATGTCCAGAGCAAGTTTTGTCTTATCAGAGGTCTGGTCAGGCTTGTACCTGGAAGCAGAGTTATGGCATCAGTCCTCAGGATTATCCATGCTTGACCTCAGGCCAGTAGAGGTATGATTACAAGATGAAGACCTAAATATGGTTGTGTAAGAACACACAAAAGATTAATAATGGATTCTTCCCACTAGTAGTTCCTTTTCATTATCGTATCAGTTATCTGGTATCATGACAGTGCCAAGAAGTAGGAATAATTATAAATGGCACAGGATACTTTAGAATTTTTGAATGGAAAACTATTCCTGGGCCTGAAAAACTGAGAGACTGATCCCTGCCAATATAGATAATCTGAAGAAAAGAAAAATGTTTTTGCTTCTAGCAAGTGTTATTGAACTTAGCTTGTATATATTTTAAGGATATGAAAATTTATATGTTCCTCCTAAGGTACTCATTAGAAAATTATTGATAGTGAACAATATACATTGTCATCATCATCATCAATCATCATCATAATTTTTCACTACCAAGCAGGTAATTTTTTTCATCTGAACACTTTTAGTCCTTTTTTGAATCTTACTTTGGATTTACTTTCTTTGAATCTTTCTTCATATAATCAAGTTTTGTGTTTATCACAAACTCCAAAAGGAGACTGGTACATATATTACTTAGACATCTTTCACAAAAATTAAAAAGTAAAGATCTCTTAACCTCCTTATTAACATAGTTTGGGCTTGCTTAAAATAACAGTCTGAATTCTGAGAACAGGGTTTTTTTGCTTATCTATTTTTTATTTTTCCCTCTGAAGATGATTTTGTGCAGAGATTAGTGTATGGCTGAATTCTTCAAGGCATTAGATTGATAAATCCAGCTTCATTATTGCTTCCAGTTATACTTTAGTTTTCTGACAAAGTAGAAATATCTGTCATTCTGGTTTATGTATCCACAGACTTTTGCTAAAACAAATGAGAAAACTGCTTCCATGGACCATCAGTAATGACTTTTTGAGTCATTATATTTAAGTCATAATATTTAAGGAAAAAGAAATAAAACTTTTTTAATTTCAGCTCTCAAGTCAGAGGTCCCCAAATTTGCAATTTATGTACAAATAAGAACTGAAGCATTTTAACACTTTGGTAGATGTAAATTAATTCATTAAATTCTGTTGCCTAAGTTGCTTATATGTGCTAAACAACTGCGAAGCTGTGATGTTACTACCCTAACACCAGATGTTTTGATGTAATGCACATGATTTGGGGAATCTTTGCAAAATTAGTATGTATTGCTCTGTATAACAAATATTCTGTTCCAAGTTCTATGTAAAATGAGCAAAAAAAATCCATGTAAATAAATCAAAATGAATGGATGGCTCAGATTTATATACATTATAACAATTTGAAAACCCTGAATGCTACTAATAAGCAACCATCTTTCTTTGGAAACAGTGAATATCGCTGTAGAGATAAGATAATTGAGTCACAGAAAGGAAGATAAACGTAATCATTCCAATTAGCCATACTCTCTCATTCTCTATTTAAGAAAAGTATATCAGCTCTCAGAGGTTTTTTGTTTCAAAAGTGTGTTTCTGTTAACAAGACAGAAACAGACTCATCAGGTGTTCATATAAAGTTACAGAAATCAATGCAGGTTAAGCCTGAATAATCTTGTTGTAATTAAACTAAGGTATGAATGGTCATTTGTATCTCATTGGTGTGTTGACAAAGTGCTTGGATCAAGCCAATAGCCATCTCAGGGCCACTTGTCATATCCAGTATAATTCAATCAATCAACCATCATCCTGTTTACCAGTGGTTTACGTTGCAAACATAATGGTTAAAATTAATTGGTGCTGTAAGCAAACAGTTTTATTGAATTACTGGGGTATATTTTTAGGTCAATGAATGTCAGTGAGCAGGTTGTGTTCAATATTTGTCAGGGATAAAGTCAACAATTCAGGATATGAGTTACTAAAACTCTCCACTTTCAGAGCTTAAGTAATAGCAGCTAAAAATGGTTTAAGCATCTTCAGTGGCAAAAGTGTGAAGACCATTGTGAATCTCATCTTAAAAATTGTTTATGCATAGAGGTTCTTAACTATAACTTTGTCAGATCATTACCAGCTTCACACAGTATTGTTATTTTGGTTTTCACAGTTTGCATTTGTTTCAAATACAGGGAGAGATGCAAGGAAGATCAGCCTGTTTTTTACTCTTTGCTGAGTGTTTAGGTGTAAGTAGTACAAGGGCTGAAGACGAGTATTTGTGGAGAATGAACTGGTGGCAAATTGCTGATGATCTTACAAAAACATTAACTAAATTTTGGCTAAATTTTCAGAAGTTTCAATCATGTTAAGGTGTGGAAAGGGAAAATTAAATACACCTGGGCAGCCTGGCTAGATATCTGAGTACTTCTACATTAAACAGATTTGTAAAGACAAGATAAGTTTTAGGATTTTTTATTATTTCTGTCCTGGTATTAACATCCATCTGGGACATAATAGGATTTGTTTGAAGCGCTATCTTTGAATTGAATGAATTTTGAATATAAGTTGTTTGATAACTTCCGAATGTTAGTTCCTAGTTATAGTAGGGATACCAGCTACATTTGGAGCCTGAAGCAGCAAAAATATTTTGCTTTCTTTTGGGTATTTTTGTAGCAATCAATTGTATCAAGGATGACCCAAACAAACATGATCTGATGTTCACTCAACAAACAGTCTTCAACTTTTTGCTACATAGTTTTATTTTACTTTATTTAGTTTTCGGTTGTGCAATATTTTATATGCATAATGGTGTTTGTTCCAACTGGTTTCCAGATAGATGTGTGCAATTACATAGGAACAATTTAGGTGTTTGCTGCTGATTTTCCAGAGCTGTTCAGATGTGACACCAGAGGACTAATGGCACAACTCACATCCTGAGTCCAATAGATTGTGGCATACTGAGTTCTTTTTCAGGGATATGTCATAGCTGTGTAGGAAGTGAAAAAATGTTTCTTCACTTCTGCCATAATATCAGCAATGTCTTGCACAGTGGCTTTAGTATGTTGACAGCTCTGTGAGTCCTGAGTGCCTCCATTTGGTTATCAGGTTGAATTTTTATCTCTGAGAAGGATTTTTTTATTTTCTTTTTAAATTTTTTGTTAGTAACATGGAAATTATATAGTTTTGGACTCTCCTGGCTACTGCCATGGAAACAGAAAAGGGTCTTTATTGGAAAACTATTGAAATACCAGAATTGAAATATCTGCCATTTTTGTATCCTTTCTTGAACTTTGAGAGAATATTTTCATGATGAATTGGACCTTGGTCTTTCTGTACACTGGATGCAGTTGGGCTTTCCCCATTTCGAGTGCATGGCTAGTTATGTTTATTCTTCTCTCTTTTTAGGGAGGCATTGGATCAGTGTTTTATAAACTACTGTGAGGCAGTTCATCAGAGAGCTGATTCTGAGTGGTGCTAGTTTTTCTGTTTGTATACACTTGTATCCAAGCTTTTTTTTAGGGGAAGAAGAAAATATTGTCTTAATTGTGGTCATTCAGACTGTATTTAGATCGAGACAGAAATTTTCCTATATGCATTCCTGCAGAGAAAGAAGAGATGTTAATTTCTATAGCTCTGAAAGGCCTCTGCCACCATCTTTTCCTGTAAACTTCAGCAGAGATGCTTTCGAAAGAGAACAGGATTGTTTTCCAATCATCCCAACATGCAGTTGTGCTGTCTTGCCATTCAGAATCACAAGGCTCGTGTTGCCACCCTTCTGCATCATGAAGGTTAGGCTGAAATAAGGTTTGCCATGAAGCTGTTGCTCAGTCATTAAGGTAAAATCAATCAGCACTGGATCTCACATCTTGCTCCAGTGGGAGCAGTGAAACAGATGATACCCTAGAGCTTATATACCACTTGGTTAACTCTGTGCCCTCAAATTAAATTGGAAATAAAACCAGTAATAGGGAAGAAGTTCTTTTGACTATCTTAGCAATAGGATGGAGCTGCAGATGCATAACGCATGCTATTAAATGCTAAGGTTACTCTGGGTATTTATGTGACTGCTGTGGCAAGCAAGGTGGTAATGTTGCTTCCATGAGCACTTGGACCCTTGAGTAGAAGAATATGGCACTCTGATGTAGACAAGGCCAGAGTTATCACTATCTATACTGTGACAAAGCCTGGACCACTGGAAGGCCTCATGCCCTGGGTCCACAACTTGGCTATACAAAGCCCAAAAACGGAGTAGCAGTTTTTTGTGGTCTCCTCCTTAAGAAGCTCCAAAGAGAAGGACACAGTGCATTGGAAACTGCTCTGGCTGCTGAAAAGCTTCAGCTTGAAAATCAGAGTAGTAGCAATACCAACAACTTATTAAACAAAGCTGTTCAGAAAATGACTGTACTGTCATCTGGGAAAGCAAAACCGACATTTAGATTTGTGGAGTTTTTCACTGTGAAGCATGCTGTATTTTCTGTTTTGTCAGAATAGCATTTCCAGCCAAAGCCTGTTTTGACAGACACATCCTGACTTACCGTATTGGTAAAACACCTGATTACCCAAGGGCGGGGGATGGAATGGGGGGAAAACTCAAGCAAACGAGCTATTCATATGTTGTTCCATCTGAAAAACTATGGCCGATATACCAGACTTTGTCAAAGAGTAGTTACATGAATTATTCAGGCTTTAACTTTTGTTTTGTTGGTTCTGTAATGCCTCATATCTGCCGTGATCCTGCAGTTTTCATGCATTAAAACACAAGAAGGGGAGTTAACAGTTAGTTTGTGATGATCAACCCCCCTGACAGCAATTACGTAACTTCAGTCAGTGGAGTGGGGTTGACAGCAAAGCCATGCAGCACTATGGCTGAACTTCAGGCCTATTCCTGTATCCCCAGTATATTTCACTGAGCTTATTTTTCTTAAAGCTTTCTTAGAGCTTTTTTTGCCTAAAATAGGCAGGTGGATGGAATTCGTTTCAATTCTCTAAAGAGAAAATTAAATATAACCCCTTCGTTCTGGGACTGCAATTTTGGAATCTGCTAATGACCACAACCAACTTTTCTACAGGCTTTGGTAAACAAAATCAGAGATTTTGATTCCATTTCATTAATTTCTGTATGTGCAGAACTTAAATAAATATTTTAAGACTGAGTTTTTCATTTTAGCACATGAAGCTGCAGAAGTTGCTGCTCATTCTGAGTTCACCACTGCAACTAGCAAGCGAAACTGTGAGACCAGACCTGTAGTTCTGGAAGTAGTACACATATGGATCAAAATTATATCTTCCTTTATGTTCATGTCCACTTTGAATATAAGGAAAGATACTTGTGGATTTATTAAATTGCTGTGCGCTATTAGAAATAAATGCTGTAAGGTTTCATTTGAATGGAAACTTTAAAAAAACCAACCCACTTCATACTCCCTCCCCCAGAACCAAAACAAAGACCTGTTATTTGTCTCATAAATAATCAGAATTGATTTAAAATATAACTAAAATTGTTCTGTTGATGCAAGTTTTACTGGGTGTTTACTAAAATGAGTGACGTTTGACATCCAGACAGGTTTCAGCACATACATCTTCTAGCTTGCATCCTTAAGGGAGCTGCACTATCAAATGTAAGCAAATCTGCCAAACTTCAGCTGTGGAAGCACAGCAACATGTGTGGTTCAACATCAGGAGCTGTGTAGGTTAGAAAGTTCCAGCCATTGTTCTAGGGAAGCAGAGATATGTATGGTACTTGGTGTAGCAAACTGAGTTATGAGTATGTTTTAAGAAATTAGCTTCATTTATCTAGGCTTTATTTTTAGCAGCCAAACACAGGCTTTGTTAGGGTTTGTGCTTTCACATAATGACAGAGGAGTCATGACAGTGGTAAGTCACCTGTGGTAGAGGGGGTAGAATGTGCACATGTGTTTGTGCTAATTTTGAGATTGTCTATTGCTGTTGTAGCGGTAATGAAACTCTGCCCTAATGAATATGAGAGCTGGGTAATTTATTTTGTGACTTCTTCAAGTGACCTTCTGTTGTCCTCTGTTTAGTTTTACATTTTGCTTTGTTTTTTATGTTTGTAACTATAATTGCTTTTAAAAAAAGCCCACAAAAATGAAGCAGTTCTTTAGGACCATATATCATCATCAAGGAAAGGAGAAAAGAGTTAATCAAATATTTTATGGTGAGCAAGTAAAGTGAAATTGTCACACATGATCCTTTTTCCTAGGCAAATGAGCTACATTTTTTCCCCTGACCTTCTGGTAGAGGTTGTTGGACTGATATTTTGATTTTGCCTGAAACTGTTTCACTGGTTTGTCAGATTTGGTCAAATGCCAAGTTTCCCTCCAAACAAGAGAGTTTTGTTAAAATTTCTGCTGGAAAACAGTCTTAAGGCTGGATAATTTTTTTTTTTTTTAAACCCCAGGGCATAAAAAGCATCTCCGCAGCTCAAGTACTTATCTACCACATGGACATTTTAAGTCTTGACTTCCTACTCACTTTGATTCAGACAAAAAAACCTTTAGCCCCAGCCTGCATTGGTTGCCTGGCTGATAGTTATTCCTGTGTGAGTAACCCTGGAAATGTTTTTCCTTTCCTTTTAATTTTTTTTGAAGAAACCTTTATTTTGGGATTTATCCTGAAAAAAGTATTTCACAATGGGAACATTATTTTCTGCTTAGTTCTGTCTGGAAAGCTTTTTCAAAATACATTGACGTAGTCAGTTAACAGGTGACTGATGTTTATTACAAATGCCTGGACATATTCAGAGAGGGTTTGGTGGTGTGGAGCGATGGTAGTTGTTAGCAGATAAAGCAAAAAAGAATCCCTTCAATGTCTTAGGACCATTTTTCTGTTAAACAAGATATAAACTTGTTATAAACCTCTTGAGGCTGGTTTTATGCATTTTCCCACACCCACATGCTGACTTTAGACACCAGTTGACTAATAAATGTGGCACATGTACACTATTGTTACCTGTACACTATGAATGGGAGCTAGATCTTTATGTAGAATGTTTTTTGCTGTTGAAGGATCTCATAAACTTGTTTCTTCAAGGGACTGCATAAGACAGGTGTCAAGTAGGATAGGGAAGTAATTTAACTTCTGGAATTCTGTGGGTGTGTGTCACAAAGGCAGAGGGGCTGCTCCCCTTCAGGTCTTTCAGGGAAGGTTTAACCATTACAACATATTTGTGTAGACATCTGACTTTAAGGTAGTAATTTTAAATTATTTGGAGAGAAACAGAGTTACTAAGCACCTTTTCCTGTTCTCCCTGCTAGGAAATAATTTCCTGTTAAGATCGGTTTTGAAAAAGTTCTGCCTCAAGGATGGCATTTCAAAGGTTTTCCATATTTTCTGCATTCAGATGACTCACAACTTTTCTTAGACAAGTTTCATTGCAATCATCATTGTTACATTGTTGATTATTTGTTGTGGTCATTTACCATTGACTCTGAATGTTCTTTTTTTGATATTTTGATTCTGCTGAAGTTCCAGGAAAAAAAGAATATTTTCCATCCAGCAGATCAGTGACCATGGATCTACTCTAGACCCTTGGGATTAGATTCACCTGATTGCATGAAATTTCTTGCTATGTAGATACCAAAACTTGGGCATTATAGGTTCATGTTTTGACTGACATGCAATTAATTAAAAATATTTATTTCTAGGGAGTAATACATGACACTCTAAAATAGATGGGTCCACTAGCTGTGAAGGGAGCCAAGGAGGACTGCATCGGATGCATGGTCTAGAAGGCCTAATGACTTTAGTCATGGAGTCTGCTCTAGAAGTAGGCTACTTTTGGTTCCTGAAATGCTGTACAACAGGCCTGAGGCGAGCTGAGACCCACAGTAGTACTGTAGTTCCCAAAATAAAGCTATCTGCCTCTCAGTTTCCAGTGCCTGGACAGACAGCAGGCAGCCTGAGGGAGTTGGAAGCCTGAACCTTTGGGAGCCTTCCCTTGCACTGTGGTGGCAGGTTAACTTCCCAGAATGTCCTGCTCTCAGCAGAGCTGAGGAGAAAACTGGATTCTTCTCTCGCAGAGAAGTCAGATTTCTAAAGAATAAGAAGTATTTTAGGGTGCAATAAATATATTTTGAAATATAAAATTTCCAAACATTTACCCCTCCATTTGTATAATCCAAAATATTCTGATTATCCTAATTATAGCTCTTGTCACTAGAACTTATTGTCTTTTATCATGCCTGGAGTATAGACATTTCTGTGATAGAAACCCGAAGCATTTAGTAGTGTTTGGTTATTTATGACATTTGGAGAACTTCAACATTTTAGATTTTTGCTGTTGTCCCACCAATATGTAAAGTAATTTCCATACTAATTTCCAATTTACTCAGCTCTGAATTTAGGTTGCCCAGAAAAACTGTGGATGCCCCATCCCCGGCAGTGCTCAAGACCAGCTTGCATGGGGTTTGGAGCAACCTGGTGCAGTGGAAGGTGTCCCTGCCTATGGCAGTGGGGTTGGAACTACATGATCTTTAAATTCCGTTCTAACCCAAGGATTCTATGATTCTATGAAATGTCTCAGGACTTCTAGAAAAGTCTTAGAGCTATTTTATGGTTTACAAAACCTACCATTAAAATAATTTGTGACTTTTCAGTGGAGGTAATTCCACTGAGAAATTATGTATTCTGAACAACACACATTCAGTAGTTAACATGAATTAACGGAAATATAATTTTAAAAGCAAATTATTTGATTTGGAATTGTTTGGAAACTGTTGGTAAGGGTTTATTTTTATTTTTTTTCCCCCTTCCAGTTGCATTCATCAGTAGATGACATTTTGCTACACATATAGGAGGCTTCTAATAACTGACGTCTATTTGCACTGACATATTTTTATTTTATGAAGAATGGCAAGCCTTTTCTCCTTCACTTCCCCCACTTTAAATTCCTCTTTTAAAATCCTGTTTGCCTCAACAGTGAGATTAATACTGCTTTACAGAAACAAACACACTCAATCAATGTATGGCTTGGGGCCTCTGACATGCCTGTAAATAGTGCTTTCTGCCTACCCAGATATTAATTGGTTTTTTTTCCAGTCCAATTAAGTCTTTCTGTACAGCCTGGCAGGGCCAGCTACATACTGGACTGGGATGCAGAAAACCACGTTTGTATCACTGCTTTGGACAAACTGTTCATCCTCTTTGTTCTTCTATTGTGTTGTCTGTTAAGTGAGGGCAAAGCTAATCCCTTGTGTTTAGGGATGGCCTGGAAATCTGCTGGCAGCAGCGTCTTTTTACTGTGATTTTACAAGGAACACGTCCTTGTGCTCTGGACCAGCCCAGTCCCCTCCAAAGTAGAGCCTGACCCACACTCCTCTCCTGACTGAGACCTTTCTGCTTTGCACACAGGGCCATCCCCACTTTCTGCATGCTGCTGGAGTCCCAGTATAACATATTGAATAGCGTCTGCAGAATGTTTTAATCAGCAAGGCACATTAAAAATCCTGTAGATACTACAGGTCTTTTCACCTAAATATCATGGAGGCAGCTTGTCTTTGAACTTGAACTATAATTTCAGTGAATAACTCTATGGCCTTTAAAATATATATTTCAAAATATTCAAAGCTAACCATGTTCTGAAATTAAAGAATGCTAAGTAGAAATTCAGAGGCAACTTCTGAAGCAGAAATTAAAAACTGGCTTTGGTTTTCTTTGCATTAGAGCTGGACATCTGGAATTTTCAGGAGGCAGCCAGGAAAATTCAATGGAAGACACTTATCCTCTCTCAATGCATGACACTTTCCCACTGAGAGGGTGTAGCTTCTGCTCTTATGAAAATCTGAGTCTGGTAGTAATAATCTGCTTCCTCAGTGTCTCTGTGTTTCCAAGTTGGGCATATATCTATGACAAGTTCTTTAGATTTCAGGTCCTTTCATATACATCAGAACTAGGCTGAATCCAGAAGCCTCAGAATCAATCCCATTGGCTCAGGTTCAAAAGATTTATGTGCCTCTGCTTTAGATAGATTATTTGGTAGGACACAACTATGTTTAAAGGTACTTTTCTTCACAAACTTGTTGATTCCTAAATGTAGAACTCAAAGCAAAAAAAGAGTATTCACAGACATGCGAGTTTATCCATGTTTCTCCTTGTAGGGAAAAGGTAGGAACCTGTGAACAGTCTGGAGAAAAGCTTTTATTTTCAGATAGATATTTCACAATTTTGAAATTTTTTGCCCCAATTTTGAAGCAGGTCTTTTCTTTGTGTTGTCAATCAGTTGAATTTTATATTTTTAACTGTCTTTGACTGAATGAAATATTTAATTTGTTAGGCAACAAAGGATTTAAACTCATAGTTAATGATGATTTTGTTTGTTTTGGTGGGCCCAGGTGTGTTTTTCTGCAAAATACACAGTGAAAAATATGGCAGCTGACAGTGCATTGGTCAGGGTCATGGGAGCTTTTACTTTCTTTTTCCCCTTCTTCATCCTCTTCCTTCTCTGGTAAACCCATACTTTTCATACAGGTAGAAAAAATTTCCTAGGAACATCAAGTGTCACCCACTTGATGATACTGCTGCCACGGATTTTAGTGAAGAACTTAATAAAGCACAATGAAGACTAATCCTCGCTTTGTGTAGGGAAAGGAGTTTGGTGTGAGTGTCAAACCTAAAGAGTTATGTTGGGGACTTCTGCTATAATTGAGTTGAGAAACAGAACTATATCAAGGTCCCTGAAAAACAAACAAGACTTCTGCTGCAAAGTTCCATTGAAAGCTTCATTGAAAAGGAAGGAGATTAATTTCAGATAGCTTTCTAAATTAGTAATGGCCTGTTTGTTTGCTTGTTTTTCCTGACTGCACGTGGGAACTGAAGAAGCTTGAATTTTTGTCCTGATAAAAAGCAGAAGTTCTAGGTGTTTCGGCTATGCTACGATGCTCTTGAAGTGTATGTAAATCTGCACTGGAGATGTGTTAGGATACTAAGGCACATGGTATTTCACCTACAGTATTACAGGTGAAGCACCAGCAACACCTCTGCTTAATAGCACAGAGGAGCAGTCCTTTGACTGCTCATTGGCGTGCCTGAGTACGAGAATGTGAGGTTTAGAAAATGAAAGCAGGACAGACAACTCAGGTCCTGCGTTGGGAAGCAAAAGAAATAATCCAGCATTCAGTGGAGGGCTGTCTTTAGGACATTATTACAGAGTAAAATTTGCAGCACTTTTTGTAACTACTCATTGCTCGGGCTGATAGAGCTGTCATTGCAGCATTGCCAGGCATAGGCAGAAGTTGCTGTCCCTAAAAGTCCTAGGGACAAATTTCCTACTTTTCAATTTCTGTAATCTTTCAGCCTCTAATAACATTTAAGTTGTCAGTATAATAAAGATGTTGGAAATATAAGAGATTTAAAGAGGTTTTATTATTAATACTCAGAAATTGTTGTAATTTCTTCTCTAGAAGCATACCTGTTGGGTCTCCTGAATGCTGGATCACATGGTTAACACCTCAGTCTTGACTGGCTCTCACAAGTTATTGCTGCAGTAGAAACACATGCGTCTGGAGAATGAAATTGCTTTTGATTTCTGTTTAAAACATGCTAGTTGAACTCATATGCTCTGTAAAGTGGTTTTCAGGACAAGCTTCAAATTGAACTGTGGAGTAAAAGTCCCGGTGTGAGAAAAATCAGCAGCTGATAGTTGAGGATGCTAAGAAAGCTAGGTTAAATTTAGTTGTGCCCATATGGTTGCATTTTTGCAGGTAGGTTTCCTCACAACATAAGAGTGAATGAGCAGCTGTCTGGGGCTGACCATAATTCTGGTCCAGCCAGAGTAGACTGACAGGTCTGGAGTTGAGTCTTGGGGTGGAAAGACTTGTCCGAAGTGCAGAGAGCATTAGTGCCTCCAGAGTGTGAACAGGTCTGAAGAGCACATGATAGATGTTTTGGGTGGATAAGTAAGCTCTCTTGGGTGTAGTTAATTCAGTGCGTTTTTGGCCTGTCCTTTAGAATGAGCTACTTGTTTCTCTCTACTCCATCTATAAAGAGTTAAAAATCACTAGCTCAGGGGAAGATGTCAGTACATGGTTAGAGGAATGTCACCTGTCTCCACCTTTACTGGGAGACAACAAGGAAGGAGGTCTGGAATTTGCCTCGTTTAGTGTCTTCATACGTAATTGGACATCTGGAAGAAATTGAGATGATGCCAGACTTGACAAGGAATGATGATGCTGTTAACTTATAGCCAAGCAGACAGTGAAAGAAGGAGCCATAGTTATGGAAGTGTTGTGGCTCAGCAGCTTTGAGGAATATGTTTCAGTTTGGGGTTTTTTGTCAGTTTTGTACTACAGATCTTGAGAGAAAATATACATTTGAAACTGCCATGGTTCTTCAGTCTGACTCACTACTTTGCAAAATGCATGTGATGGCTGGATGGCTGATGAAGTTGCCAATGGGTTTGGCTCTTTGTGCTGATATACCTCTGTGATACAACCAGAAATTACAGACTGCACTGCATTTCCTGGTAGCTACAAGGCAAAGTTTCTATCTTCTGTTAAGTTCACAGGCTGAAGAGAATCTCTTACTATAAATTTGTAAAAAATGACATATGTGACTGAAGGCAAATTTGTTTTATTTGTTTAAGCTTAAAAATCTATTTTTTTATTAAAGTTGTGATTGGGCAGCAGGGTAGAGGGTTATCTTCTTATGTCCTCTTTAATTGTCAGCATTGTTGGACATGCACATCTGGAAACAACACCTGAACAAGAATAAAGCTGGGAAACAAGAAAGGAATAAGAGTACAGTAGGTAGGGAATGAAAGACAGGATGTGAGAAACAGTGGAAGGAAGGCCTGTAATCTGAACATGTTAAGAAAGTACACCTGGCAGATGCATAGCCAGTTCTCCATGATGAGAGAGCTGCACTGGAGGCAAAGCAGATTGAAAAAATACAGATGATGAAATCACTGCAAAATTGCACTAGATAGGATGGGAGATTCCTTATCAAGCTCTTACTTTTTTTTTCATTTTTGGGT
This sequence comes from Vireo altiloquus, assembly GCA_013396875.1. NCBI lineage: Eukaryota > Metazoa > Chordata > Aves > Passeriformes > Vireonidae > Vireo > Vireo altiloquus. Next base: position 531,511 of record VZRF01001859.1, on the reverse strand, counting down.
TACGTATTTTAAAGCTATATGTTCTGGTCTGTGTTTTAATAAAATTTAGATTTAGAGATTGAAAGTCCTATCAGTGTTTTTGAGGTAATTTTGGGCCGATCATCCTGAAAACATGAACCACCTTTGACCTCCTCCAAAACTTAGCAGATATTTTAAATCTTCATACAATACTTTCATTTTCTGTAGGTGGCAGTGAGTGGCTGGGTAGTCTCTGCTGAGTCTCCACTGTATTATCGAAAGATTCAGAACTGGAAGATTTAGTCATTATTAGCGAAAAATCAAGTTGATCTGAAGTGATTCTGCACATTTTCTCGTTGATGCTATGAGTATAGTTCTGATTATTTTCTGGTCAGTAGCTAAATATCTGGAGTAAATAGTGATTCCAAAACTGTTGGAGTGGGATAAATAGTTTGGTTTTGTTCAGGGTTTTTTGGCTTTTGTTTTTTTTTTTTTTCCTCTAGGAGCATTAGGTAGAATAAATGGAATTTTCCAGTTCTAGCCATGCCTTTTTTTTCTTACTAGAGTCAGTCTTGAAAAAAGAGAAGTTCCAGGGAAGGAAGGCTGTTTGTGCTGTAGCCTCTCAAAGAGTTTTTAGTTGAGTGACTGCCTGTCACAGTTTTCTATTATTGTCCTGTATCATTAGTGTCAAATTCTACTGGTTTCCTTAAAGCGCAGATCCTGGAGTCATGTAACTTCATAATAATTTGTTTTCTTTCTGTGTATTCCAAGTTTTCTTGGATAGCAGAGATGGGGAGAAGACAAAAAAGCCCTGAAGGTGTGACCCGAAATCTCAAACTCGAAAAATAAGCACAGAGTAGGTTCAGTAAAGAGGCATGGTTTTGTCACACCAATGATAGAAGAAATTACTCTCTTATTCAGAATTCTAAAAGGTTCCGACTGTGTTCTTCAAGTGCAGGGGATTATTTTCTTGTCTCTCTTTGAAAATCAGTTTTCCAAGTTCCTACTCTTAGGATTTCTGAATTGTATTTAATACCACAGATTACAAAGCCTTGCAATCTGCAGGCTGAATGGACTTTTCTCTTTCTCACAGGGAGAATTTGGGAAAAAAATTATCTCAGGAAACCAAAGAAGCCAGGTGTTGCTTCTCTTTCTGTCTCTCCATCTCACTGTATTCTCACAAATAAAATGTGCAAGTGCTTGTAAATATGGTAGAATAAAATATAGGAAAAAGTCTGTTATTTCTTCCCTGATTGAAGAGCCTTCCCAGATAACACTTAGTGACACTTCAAAAAAGAAAGAACTTCATATTTAGTAGGAGTTGCTATTTTCTGGTTCAAATAGTTCTTACTAATCCAATTCCAGTAACTCATGACGTTTCTTGGGTATATAATTAAAAAAAAATAAATAAAATAAAAAAGCAGAGGACCCTCAGTTATACTTTTTTTTTTGATAATGCTGCCTCGTTTTCAGCTCTGTTGCTCTTAGTGGTTTTGGAGTTTATAATTGAAAACAGCAACCCTTTGTGAAAGAGAAATGTAATGCTATTTAAAATGTTAAAAAATTTTTAATGACACTGTATGTGTAACGATATTAAAATTACTTTGTAGTTCTTCTATAAGATTTAATGCTAGTGCATTCATACTTTCCTAGACAAATAAATATCTTCCTAAGTAAATAAGGCACTGTATTCATACTAACAACACAAATTTCCACTTGTCTGATGGAACTTCTGTAATCTTGCTTATACAGAAACAATAATGTTCTTAACTAATAACAAATATGAAAATATTTTTATTTCCTTTTCAAAAAATGGATTATCCATATCTCCATCAATTTTCCTTTGGATTCCTGCATCTCCAGTAATATTGCTTGCTTATGAAGAGGACTGAAATGTAATTTATGCTTAACAGATCTCATTTTGCTGCAATTTCTTTGTAAACAAATTTTGTCTTTGTAAACAAATCTGTTCAGACAGTGTTGGTGAATAACATGGTTTAACAATGACGATATATGTTAAAGCATCAGGGTGAAATATTAATGTATAAAAATACATAATGTTCCACTAAGTAAAATTCTTACTTTTTACCTTTTTCAAGGCTGTAAGTCACCTTATTGATCCAAATTTTTCACAGTAAATGTTTTCCTGTCCAATAAAAAGAAGAAATCCCTTTTTTTTTTGTACATTATTGAACACTAAATTGAAATGTGATTGTTTTATCAACATCTTAATTTCCTTTTGAATGAGTTTTTTAATCTGAAACAAGTTTATTTATTTTCGGTTACTACTTAATGTTTTTATTTTGTTATTAATCAGGAGTTTACATTTGTGCAGTAAATTGTTAGTACTGATGGAAAAGGATAATTCCTGTTTCTTTTGGCTTTCTGATTTATATATTTAAACCTGCACAAATCTCAACTCAGTCTACTCAACTCAACAAACTGTCATGTGGAAATGGCAACCTGTGATTTTTGTAATTTTATAAAATGTAGTAATGTATCTGTGGTGGCAGTAAAAAAAATGAGACTGCTGCAATAGGAGATACTTGAAATTTGCTGCACCTGAACCCAGGAAAGCTTTTAAGTTGTTCAGCTATCGAAGAAAATTGAATCTTTGCTCTGCAACGTGTCTCTGACACATGAGAAAAAAATCTTCCTGGGAGTGGCTGAGAGAGCAGGGGTTGTTTAGACTGTAGAAAAGGAGGCTCGGGGTGATCTTATCACCACTGAAAGGAGGCTGTAACTGCTTGGCAGGAGGCTGTGGCCAGGTGAGGGTTGGCCTCTTGTCCCAGGTAAAAAGTGACAGGACAAGAGGAAATGGCCTCCAGTTGTGCTAGGGTTGGATATTAGAAAAAAATTTTTCACTAGAAGGGTGAAAGCATTGAAATAGACTGCCCCAGGGAGTGGTGGAGTCACCATCCCTGGAGGTGTTTAAAAGACGTGTAGACGAGGCACTAAGGAACATGGTGGTGGACTTGGCAGTGCTGGGTTAATGGCTGGGCTTAACATCTTGAAGGTCTTCCCAAACTGCATGATTCTATGATTCTATATTTTACAATTTCTAATGATTCTATATTTTGCAATTTCTAATTATCACTTCCTAACTAGGAAAAATCTTCTTTGTCACAGTGCATTGGCAGTGCAATTTCTGTTTTTCTCCAATCTTTAGACTAGCCAGTAAACTAAAATTTCTTGACTATAATATGAACAGCTTATTGCAATATTTCGAGCCATTGGCAAGAAAATAAAAGTAAATATAATACACTATGCTCTTGACAAGTGTATTTCAGAAGTGATGGTTTTGCATATCTAAAAACAGAGGGAATACACTTTGTTTTGTGGACATTTATGTATTCTGGCAAGAACTGAATATAGTTAATAAGAAGTTAAAGACCCCAGCCCCTTGGCATTACTGAAGCCTCCTGAATATTACAATAGAAAATGGAATGTGGTGTAGGATTCAATACTTAGCGTTCAAATTATCCTGTTAATTCTCCATTAACCATTACCCTGATGGCTTTGAATACGTGTAAAATAGACTGTTTAGGTGCTTTAAAATTTAGTTCTAAGTCAGTTGATGAAAGAAATAGAAGCTGACTTCAGATATTTCATTGCTTAGTGAAGCAGACCGCAAGAAGATAAGCAGTAAAGCTTGTAAAAATAAATGCAATGTTTAAACATTGACTTTTAAAAATAGAAATTATTTAGGAAGTGGAGTATCAAATTCATTCTTTTGTAAGTTAGGTGTTGTGTGAAATATATTCAGTTAAATTTGTAAAAGTCATCCTATTGTGCTTTCAGTGTTCAGTGACCTCTTCAGAGAAATATCATTCTTAGATCCCATTTTTTTACTGATTCCAAGGGCAGTGCATTAGTCAAATTTTATACATAGGTTAAGTGGTAATAGAAGCTGTCATGTTGTTGTGCTTTGGTATTTTTTTGAGTGTGAGAAAAATTGCATTTGTTGTTTGACAAAGGCTTTTTATGGAAAGCTAACAAAGTAGAGATTATTGCAAATTGAAGGCATAGAAGTTACTTAGTTTTGGGATCTATTGCTTGATGCTTTTTTTTTTCAAGAGGAACATTAAGCAGTATTTTGTCTAATGTTAATGTTTTCCTGTTAGAATTCAGAATCAAGAATATGATAGGTAGAACTATGATGGTCAGGTATAAGAAGGGCTCTGAAACAAAATACTAGAAGGTTATTTTATCTACATTCATAACATTCAATAAGACATATTGGGTATTTTTTTAGGCTTATGTAAAATGAAAAGAACGAATAAATAGTGTAATAGCAGGACTTCTCTAACATCAAATTTAGACAGTAGAATTTTTAGGGTTTCAAAATAAATTGAGAAAGTGAATATAGTTGCAAGGGTGGAGCTTTTTCATCAGTGGAAGTTGGCGCTTTTTAGTTAAAGGTATTAAACCGTGATTGATGCTATCCAAGTAAGCTTGGAAGTAGAGATCAGCTTCTTCTCCATATTCCTGCGTGTAACATAAACTTAGATATCATTTAGATATTAAGAAAGTGGAGATCATTGAATTTTAGTGAAGTAAAATAAACATGGGTCAAAAGTGGAAGGCAGTGTTTAGGCAGGAATTTCCCAACAAATCCATGTGTTGCAAGATCAGAACCATCAGAATTATACAATATAGTCCAGTAGGAAGAGAAATGCAAATTATTAAATGAATTTACTAAAATTAAACTACCATACCTGTGTAAATTTGTGATTTTGGAACCAAGTGCTTTCTGAACAACCTAAACTTCTTCCCTTTCCAGCAAATACACTCCAAAAACAATATGTTTGGTAAAGGCAGCTGTTAATTGTTACGCTATAGACAAGTCTATTAAATCCAATCACGTTTTAAATCTGAGCAGATATAAATTATCCCAGCTAGAAGTCAAGTTCCTGTAATTCTATTGATGATCACATTTGTTCAAATAACACCATATAGCAAAAAACAAGTCTTATGTGGTTTGAAATGCACCGTGAGACCCAGAGACAAAATGTCAGTGCCCACAAATGGAAGGGAGCACATTTTGCAGTTAACATAAAAACATTTTCAACACAAAGGCAAGGATGCCAGCACAAAGGGGGCTTTCAAGAAAAGCAACCATTTTGCAGAACTCCAGCCTGCTTTCATAGTTTACCGGGAAATTTCATAAACGCTGTGGAAGTGCCAATGACAATGACAGAGCAGGAACGTAGGAGGACTTTCTGTCTTTTCACTGCGCTCTCAAAGCGAGATTCTGCAGGAGATGAGCTTGTGATGTGAGACATAAACGGATAAAAAGTAGAGTTAAAAATAAACACCAAAGTTGAGTGCCCTGTAATCATCATGAGAACGGAAAAATAAGTGAGCAAAGAAAAAGCCACCTCGTTTCAGAACAAGCACTATTATTACTTATGGGAACAGGGAATAATGGAAGCTATTGCTTTTCTGAGTTCACATTATGTGCTTTTCCCTTCTGCCCTGAATAGAGCAAAACTTTCTTTCAAAAATATTTTTCTTTCAAGCTTTTAATTAAATTTTTGTTTTCTGATGCATGTTGCGAGATATTGAAAAACTTATTATTAAAATGAGAGAGCACTAACATATAAAATAAACGTCCATATTTTATAATTTCTTATTAACAATGAGAGAAACTAAAAACATGATTAGAAACTTGGAAACATTGAGACATCAGCTGATAGGACAGTCTAATAAAGAAGTTAAGGAGTCTGTAGCTGTTGAATGCAAGAGCTGTATCACTGGAACACCTGAAGACTTTAATAATGAAGGATGGCTTTAGATGCCTATTTAGGATTTTATCGTCTTTAAAGGAAGTAAAAAGTTCTGCATTTTGAATTCCCCTTTGGCAATGTACTTGCTTCAAGAAGCTTGCCTTTATGTTGTATAACACACATTTCAGAGGACCCTGCACTTTTATGTGCTGGAATGACGATGGAAGGCTTGCCAAAAACAAGGCAAAATGTAATGTTATCATCTGTAATGACTGTACCTGTTTGAGGACTGTTGCAATTGAACATAAGCAATATGCTTGAGAAGATGACTTCTGGAAACTGGGAAAAGCATTTCAGCAGGAGCTGAAATATCTGAAATATTTCTGAATATAACGGAAATGATAATCCAAAAAAGAAAATGTAATTTTTATGTGGCATTTTTTCCCTGCTTCCAGAGCTGAATTGCTTAGTGAAAAGATTATGAAATTCTAAGAACCACAGAGACAAGTTTAAAGTTTTAAAAAGTATCCGGACATTAATCTGAAGCAAGAGTAGATTTCTGTGCAGAAGTCAATGAGGGGTTGAACTCTGGTATAGTGGATGGGGATAACCTGTCTGCAAGAGGAGTAGTTAATTATTTTATAAAGTAGAGACACTTCAGCAAGAGACATGGCAAGAATTCCAGTCCAGCACGCCCTACACAAACACTACTGTTAGAGCCCTCTTGTGCGAGAAGTCAGGAAGCACTTGTGCACTTCCCAGGGCTTGAAAACTCAAGGGAAGATGTATCTGTAGGGGGTGAAACACTCTGGACTTTTTTATACTCTGGGTATTTTACTTTCCAGCTTCAAAAGAAATCTGCTGGTTGCAGGGTTTTGGGGGATTTACATTTTTTTTAAAATCCGAATACAGACCATAATGGTTTGGGGTTTCTATTTCAATAATGAGGGAAAATATTCCTAACAAATGCAGACCATAACATCAGCGAGCAAGATATGACAGCCAAGTCATGGTAACTATTGGAGTACCATAAATCTCAAAAAGGTGCTCTATTTTTTTTTCTGGACCAGAATGAATGGTACTTTAAGCACCGAAATATCCAAAAGTGTGAACTTCAGGATGGAATTGTGAAGAATAAAGGGCAGGTAAAACATGAAGGACCTGGAGTTACCGGTTGCTATCATGAGTTTGATGCACTGCTATCTGAGCAGAATGTACCTCTAAATACTGGCTTTTACTTGGCTCACTGAACAACTCATTTTGTGGCAGACTGCTGGCTGACTGGATACTGCACTTTATTCTCCATAAGAATGTGAGCTGATGTGAGACTCCCCCCATTAAGCATTTGCTTGTCAGCAGGCTTTTATTTAGTACCTTTGCACAGAGGAGGGAGAAAATAAATAATGACAGTAAAAAAAAAAGCGTTTCTCTGGTAAAAGCAAAAAAATTAAAGCTCCAGTGGATGCTAAGGGACTAATTTTTTAAATGTACAATAGGCATAGTCACCACTGTTCTTTTAGCGTTTTAAGTTTTTCTATGTCTTAACACTCATATTTAATGAGTTTTTTCCCCTAGGTTATTTTAAATATGTAAAGTTTCTAAATACTTCTGTCCTGGCAGTGTGTTGGAGTGGGAAAGTAGATGCTAAAGCCATTCTCTCTGTTAACAGAAAATATTCACAATTCAAAACATAGTGTCCTAATTGTTCTGGAGCAAGAGCTGCACTCAGCCTGTCACGAGTTAATGCCAAAGCCATTTTTGTGGCCGCTACTGGAAAGAGAAGAGATCTTAATTAAAAGCTGCCTTTGTTGAGGACATCAGGAAAGCTACTGACAGAGTGTACATGCTAACTGCAATCATGCATCCTGCCATCACCACTGACAAGGAAAAAAAGCAAGAAAAGTGGGCTGCAAGAGGCTGCTGTCACACAGATTGCTGTGAAGGAGAGTCTTGAAGAGCTGTTGCTTTGTCCATTCAGTACAGCTTTGAATTTTAAGAGACAACCTCTAATAATAACAAGTCAGGATAATTTTTCCCAGTGTAGGGCATTGCTGACATGTCACACTGAGCTGTTCAACCTCAGACATCAAGGTGCAAAATAAGATTGATTAAAAATCATTAGGAGATGTTGAACTGTCTCTTAATTTTTGATGCATGGCGAAGTTTGCTGTTTTTTAGCTTCATTTGCCCTGAAATCAAGGTGTTCAAAATTAAATAGAAATTACCTTGTTCACAAAATGAACTTTAAGAGAAGTAGTAGCAAAATTTCTATGATAAAATCATGAGAGCTGGGAGCTCTTTGTTGAAGCTGTCTGCCCTCATCCTGTTTGTGGTTTATTTTTTTTTTTTCTGCTGTATTTTCTTGCCATTATCTTTCTTTTACATGTTGGAAGATAGAAGTGAGTGTGGGGGCTAAAGGGTAAGAATAAATGCTGGTCTGTCTGTCTGTCTGCGTCACTGTGGTGAGAGTTAAAATAGGTAACAGAGCTGGTACACCTGTGGACAGGGAGTGCTGGTCTTCTACTGCTGTCTCTGGGCATTGCTGCTCACTGCTGCTGTCTAGCAGACAGAAAAAAAAAGAAAAAAAATTAAAAAGTGTGATCAACAACTGAGAAACTCATTTGTAAACCACCTGAAGCTAAGACTGTTCCTGTAATATTATTAAGAGGCAAAGGGTAAATAAAAAGCTATGGAAATACAGGGACTAGCAGATTTCTCTTCTCTTCTTGCTGCTCAAGTGTCTCAAAAAGGGCCCGAAAAAGTAATTTATCTTTCTGCAAGGGGAAGAGATAAAGTTCTTGCCTGACAGGATTGTCTGCTTCATCTTGGATATATTTAGTTTGAAGCTGTATGGAGTAGTCTTTGTGGCTATTGCTTATTATGACTTGCATCAAGATTGATGTGTCGTTTCACTTTCATTCAGATATAATTTTGGATAGCTGGAAAAGCAAGGCTAACTTTAAATAATGCTTTTGACGAAAACAGACAGATGATTACTAGAAAGTAGATTTAATTTGTCAATTTAGAAAAATGAATAGAATGAGTATAAAGGACAACTTTGAAAGTGACTTCTAAGTATGATATTTTCCCCTTGAAGCAGTAGATGTAAACAGCTGATGACAGTGAGTTGACTGTACTTTGCCTTCCTATGAGACTTTGCCCTAGAAAGTGTTGATAAAAAATCATTTATTCATGATTCCTTGGGTATGGAAAGTGTTTTTCAAAATGCTGATACTTTTCCTGTAAATAATTTTTAAAGATCTAGTTTTAATAATATTTTTCTTATACTTTTATTTAGTTTTTAATGATGCCTTTTTAGTAAGTGTTAAGCAAGCATGTTTAAAATTGTCAGTTTGGAAGCACACATTGAAAGCATACTTTGACAGGAATAGTGCCTGTGTAAGAGGAACTCACTTCTTATTTTTAAGTTATGAAAATACTTTTGAATTGCCTGATGAAGTTGATGGGGACAGTACATTCAAATGAATTACAATTTAACGTGTTTAAAAATTTTAAAAATATTTGTTTCTGAGTATTCATAAAATTTCTCTGAGTACTCATATAGTTTTTTGAGTATTCATATTCAGTATAGTATAGTATTCATATATTCAAACCTATGCTAATGTAAAAATTAACAGAAAGCAAAATTTGCAGTTAAAATAAATTTTAAAAATTTAAGTTGTAATATGCTTATATGTTGATCTTCAATTGTTAAATTATTTATTTCCATGCCTCAGAAGTCTTACAGTGTTACTATTTATAGTAACAGTTTTTATATTTACAGTTTAATCTTGTATTTTTCATTTAGATGGGCTTATTGTGCAATATGACTTTGTAATTTGTATATTCAATAAAAACTTAACTTTTGCAGGGTAATTTCATAGAACTAAGCCTCTATAGAAATTTCAGTACATACCACTTAGAGGCAGTTTTGTTTATCACTGTTTATTTTCACATCCCCTTAGGATACTCTAAGTAACCCAGCATGATTAATTGTGAGAGCAATTATACAGAAATTTTGTATTCTGGCCACAGGGTTGCATGAAAATACTTTCTGTCTTCCTTTGAAGTTCATGTTTATTTTATTACATATCTGTATCAAAGTATTTATGAATTTAATTCATTATTGCAGAGCTAAGCATGATACGATATAGATGCTTTTAATGCCAATGTTCTCACAAATTTATGTTCTGGCTGCCTGGAACTGGGCCTAATAGTTAGTGTTTAACAATATTAATACGGATATCACACAGTTCTGTTGATTTTTTTAAAGATGCAATGTCTTCTTTCTCTGAACCAGTTTTGCAACACTTCAATTTGTGATTTGGCAAGGTAACATCTATCCTGTCAATCCAAAAGTTTGAGACTCAGCACTCCCTGCCCAATTCTTGGCAATTTTCATGAATGCAGCGTATTTAATTGAGTACCTTCCTTGTTCAGCTACCTGGATTTCCCGTAGCTTTATCTTACGGAGAGATTTTTAGCTTTTTCCTTCTATTGAAGATGGGTTATGTCTTGCCCTGATTGTGGGTGTTATTCCCTGGGGATGGGAGAGGGCAGGTGAGTTGAATCTGCTTCTAGTTTGGTTAAAATATTTTGGGAATTTCAGATGGTACTGTTACAAATTATACCAGATAAGTTTACCACTTTTGATAGGAAAGGAAACAGACCTTTTCCTCCCAGTTTCCTTAAACCTTATGTGCAGTACAGTGCTTTGCTAACATATATGAAATGAGTAGGGTTTTTCAAATGTTTTGTTAGTTTCTCTAATGGGCTATACTTGTTGCTGAAGTCTAAAATTTTTTGCAGGGCTTGAAATGGTTTAAGCTTTTGACTGTGGGTATTTTGGGTGCTCTTTTTTCGCTGTTTTACCTGTGTTAATGATAATGGAGGATGTTGGAGCCAGAGAACAGGACACAGAACTGACCTAACAACACTCTGCAGAGAGGTTTTTCTCCATCTCCATCAGCACACATCCTATTGTAGTACTTACTTTTAAGACGGCATTGCTGCTTCACCAAACTTCCTCCTACAGTGAGAGAAGTAGGGATAACTCTTGGAAAAAGTTTTGAGGCTAGTGACAAAATATGTTTGTCTTTCAGATCCCCAGCTCAAGGGTATAGTGACCAGGTTATATTGCAGGCAAGGCTACTACTTGCAAATGCACCCCGATGGAAGTCTCGATGGAACCAAGGATGACAGCAGTAATTCTAGTAAGTGACTGCCCCAGGGGAATGTCTTAATCGCACACGCAGCTCGCATCGCTCGAATGTCTATGCACAGGCACCGTGTTAATGCCTTTGGAGGGGTTCGGAATGTGTTTTGCTCCCAGGAGGAGGGGTCTCTCCGTCCGTAGCCTGATGACCACCAGCATGGCTTGTGCAGGACATTGGCCTAAATGTGTTGCCTCTGAAGGGGAAGGCGTAAGTGCTCATGGACCTTAGGAGGGAGATATTTAGGCCAATTAATGTCTTCTGGTAATTTTATAAAAGCGGTAAAATTATAATAATTTTTTAATAAAAACTTGTTATCGAACATAAATTTCTTATCTTCCAATAAATGACAAAGATATAACAAGATATGGAAACTAAATTTCCCTGAAAAATCTGAATTTACAAGCAAATAAATGTATGCTAAACTATCAAAGTTCTTCATAAAACACATGCTAAATTACCTTGCTGAAGGTACTAAAAAATTCTGGGGCTAAAAATCCTACAGTCCCTCCACCAGCCAGAATTGCAATGATGTTAAGAGATTTTCTGTCGCTGCAGAGACTGCAACAGTGGCAGTTTTTAAAAACATTCCAAACAAAAGAGGTCTTGAAAGGCCGTGTGAGTTGCTGCTTTGGTATGCTTTTCCTATGATACTGCCACGTATTTTCGTTCAATGAGCATACATGTTTGATAACTTAGCTACAAATGGTAATTAAACCTATTCTTACTCTAGAAACAGTTGATTTGTATTTTGTTTATTTTAATTATCATGGCATATTTAAGTAACATTTCTGTGTCATCTTGAATTTTATTTTAAGCACCATTAATACACAAGATTTATCTTTTTGTTATGCACACATAAATAACTCTTTAGTTTCCTTAAAAATGTTAGAATTAGGCTGCAGAAATTAATGTATTTGAGGTTTCTGCTTTACATTGGTAAGATCTCTATTTTAATTCATGCACAGCTGTCATTTATAAAACTTTTCATCAGCAGATATCATGATCATCTTTTATTGTTTGTTTTGGTTTATTTCTAATTGAGAAAAATTAGTTACTATATTTTGTTGTGTATCTCTCTCTCTCTGCTTGTTTTCCAAGTACTTTTGTTTCCCTCCCGTGCCCTCCGCATCACACCCCCATCCTTATTCTTGTCTTCTCCCAATGTGTCCATCTCTCATCTCCACTTCTCTACTGGAGTACATACTAAGACCTTAAACAAGAGAAGGTTATTATCACATTGTGTAGAAGATTTGCCTAGATGAGGTCGAACAACAGTCTTAGGGTATAAGTGCGTATCTCTCTCCCTCTGCCTATCTCTCTTATTTTCAGCTTCAGCAAGAAGGTGTGTATGACTGCAAAACTTTTCTAATGTTTTATTGTTATTTCTCTGAGGTTTTATAACTCTTAGATCTCTGTGGATTTGGAGTCTTTGCAAAGCTAGACCACAGTGCCTTACTTTTCTCTTTTTGATGTTGTCAGCTTCACAAATCGTCCTCTTTTTTTATTTGCTCTTTCTCTCCCCTCTTCTGTGCATTTCTGGTTTTCCATCTCTCTGCCCATCTCCCTTGTTCTTGTTTTTCTAAAATGGAGAATGAATATTCTATATTATAAATATTGTGAAATATTTAACTTCTCCAAACTCAACCAAATTCCATGTAGCAGTACTTTGTATTTTGTATAAACATTGTTAGATAATTTGTTTTACTCCAACATTTTTTGGCTAAAAAGTCGTGGTCTTTTTTTTTTTTTTCCATAACAGTATTTTTTGCTCTTTCACTGGCATGATTTTTTTTTCTTAACTAGTCCAATTTTCCAGTATTTTTTATTAAAGACAGTTTAGAACAGAAGAATGCAAAGTTAATGTGTTTGCCAGGAAGGCCTGCAGTCTCCACCTAAAATTTTGCTGCTATATAGGTATCAACACTACATTAAGAGGTGAAAAGATTTATCCACTTGGTATATTCATTAATGTATCAATATGTGTTTATTTCTTTTGTGCTGTCAGTTTTTCCCCTTTCCATTCTGTTTCCTTTCATTTCCTGTTGAACTTTTTTTTTTCCTATTGCTTTTATTTATTGCAGCATATGTTGGTTTTCCCTCTCTCTTTCACTTTAAAACAATAATTTTCTCATGGATAGAATTTCTACTATTTTGATATTTTACTTTGTGAGCTCCTTACCATGATAATTTTTCTCTGAGGCTTACAAGTGAATAACTTTTGGCAGCTGCCCAAGGGAGAAAATCCTACTTCTGACCATGGTGCTTGCAGGCTGCCTATTTAATGTGCCCAGTGGGTGAAGGGATGGACATTTATTAGCTGTCTGTAGGACAGATAGAATATTTACCTGGATAGTGAGGATGATTTGCATTCAAAGTGTGTTTCATAAAAAAGGAAATGCAGACTGCCAAAGGGTGTGCATCTCTGCCAGCCTTCCACCTGTCTTCTGCACTATTCACTGTCCCTGAAGAGACCCTACTGAGTAACTGGGTGTCAGAGAAGCCAGAGGGAGCAGTGAGTGAGGGAGAGAAAAAAGATGCAATTTCTTTTTTGTCTTTGCAAGGAAACTGTTTGAAGCTTAGTCATGCTGCTACTTTTTGTGCTGTTGCCATGTATTCTGTGTCAAGCAGTTAGAGGAGTACTTGAAGTTAAAATTCTCTCAAGTGCCTATATAATTTTGTACTCATTTTATATGTATGTCAGTAAACATAAGTTACACAATTTTGGAGTCACGGTGCCATAGAGAGGTAGTTCAAACTAAGATTAAGATGTCTTTAAAGCTTCTCAGTAGTCTCTTTTATGTGACTCTGCCTCTATCTGAAGTCAAAATGAGTTGTACCAGTGGTTTTAATCAGCTGCTCATTGTCTGAGTTTGAGTAAAAGCTAGAGACTGCAGAGAGAGATGGAAAGATTTTTAGTGTATCATTGTGTGCAAATGCTTGCATGAAAAAGGAAGAAAGATGTGATGTGTAATTGCATCCCTGAATGTACTTTAGTCTGCTCATCTTGATGGCCATATTAGAATCCAACCTAAACAGACCAACAGGTTTCAGTTCATAGCTGTAATTTCTTTTTTTAACTTTTCCAAGTTAAACATGTTTCATGAAACAATGGTAATAAATGCACCTATTGGTTAATGGTGCTGAGTTTCCTTAAATCACTTCACCAAATCAAGGTTGTTAGCCAAACAATCTTGTGTGTACAGTCTGTATTATTTTTTTTTTTGCCCCACTCTCAGTGATATCTTGTTTCAGCTTTTTTTAATTCTTTTTAATTTCTCTAATGCCTTGCAGTTTCTGGTTTACTTTCATGTCTTGTTTGTAGCAAAGGGCAGGAGTGACTGAGGTTGAAGCTGTAGCTTTGGTTTTACTGAGGTCCCACTCAGTGTAGTTGTCACTATCTCACTCTAATTTTCCTGGATTTTACAGGTGCAAATGCAACTTGCTTCACTGGCCTCATCATTATTAATTAGGAAAAACACAGAAATTGTAAAGAAATAGAAACAATTTCCATATGTGCTTGTAGTAAGAAGCATCTCCTTCTGTCCTCCCCACCAGCTCATTTTCAGGCTTTGGTCTATCTTCAAAAGTTTTGTCTCATGAATGAAGGGTAGTTTTAGTAGGAAGGCTAATTAATTTGAGAAGCAGACTCTTCCAATTCTGATTTCTGAGATTGAAACCCTGAATCTTGCAGGTCTATCACTTGCTTTAATTCACCTAGAGTGTATCTCAGGCAACAACCACTGAAAAAATGCAATGTAAATGATACTTCCATTTATAGGTGATAGACCTGATTGTGACACTCAAATGTTCCAATTTGTGCCCCTTAAGAAATTACAGTTGTGTTTATACCATGTTTATAATCTGTAATTCAAAGAGCATTACTCATTGGTTGTCTTATTTCATAAACTGATGAATGAAAAAGTGAACATTGTCCAAGAACTTTGATTTGGCTGTGCTGTGCACATCTTTTGTTATGCTGCAACACGCTTTACCTCCTTTGTGGTGCTTGGTACCTGGTAGAGTTGCTCTTCAAGAAATCCTGCAACCATTTAATATTCCTTTATTTTCATCTTTTAATGCATGCTTCTAATGGTCTATTTATATCTTCTAAATTGAATGTGGAAGTATTAGCTTTTTAATGTCTTTATAAAATACCTACCACTATCATATTTTGATTTAAAGATATTCATAAAATAATCTTTACAGCACCCTTGTAAGGTAAAGGAGGTAATTAGATAGAAATAAAGCACATAAAGATTAGGAAAATAAAACACCTGCAGTGCTGTTAAATTTGGATTAATGAATGTTAATTTTGGATTACTGCACTGAAATATCTGCAGCCTGATACTTGCACTGGTTTTTACTGAAGTTTTTTTTCAAAGAATTATACAGGCATTTGCTATTTACACCACCTCTGGGAGTTAGGTAAGCCTGTTTCTCCCACTGTGATAATCTTAGTCTTACAGGGTCACTGTCCAGTCATACATAAAAAAAAAAGTTTAAATTATGTCTTCTGTAACATCAGGCAAGTAGAATGGGTTTGCTCCGTAAGAAATGGATGGACAAACCTTTTAAACACCAACCTCCTGGCAGTCATTGCTAGTCTAAAAGATGTTTTGATGGAGTTGTCGTTTTTACCTGTGGGCCTGCAGATGAAAATAAATTAAAGAAATAGCTGCCTTGATCTGATTGGACATTTGGCTCTGTGGAAAGTTTTATTAACCGTCACAAGGGCAGTGTGCATGCAGAAGAGACTGCAAGTTCGTGACTCTTATGCAATCAGTCTGTAGCAAGATCTTGAGAAAAACAGTGATCTGTAATAGCAATTTTCTTGTAGCTACAAGTCAGTTGTACCTAAATAGGCTTTCACAAGTATATGGAAATATCTGATTTCAGGCATTTCAGATTTCAAGTTAATGGATTGTGTTGGTAAAATACAAAAGAAGGAAAAAGTTATGTGGCGGTTTTGTGTTTTCCTTGAAAAAAGAGTGACTACTTATAAAAAAAAAGTGGATTCAAACTTTTGCTAAAACTTTTTGAGGATTAGAATCCAACTCAGATTTGGAGTTCCTGCAAGTCTCCTCCATGAAACCTAAACCAATACCCATTTTTCATGCCAGTTGTTCCTGCTAACTGTCCCCATCTGCATTTTATGATATTTTTGTGGTGGGAGTTGACTTGTAGGCTTAGGAAAAGGAAGATAACCCAAATGCTGTTTGGAAAAGGAGAACACAAATTCTTTGTGGCTGTGATTTAGATAGAATACAAAGCAAAGCTAAGGGAGCATGCACAGACTCAGCACTGAAGAGGAGAAAGGGTTTTACTTCCACCCTTTTTGCCAATTGGTTCCTTTGTTTTTCCTGATGCTCCCACATCTTACTTACATTTGGAATTGCCAGGCTTTCTACCCAAGTGGGCAGCATGGGGACACTGAGCACCAGGCACAGCTGTATTTCTTGGGCTGTTGGAGGGTGCCTCTTCTCTCAACTCATCATTAAATTGGCTTTAAGCACATAAAGATTTTCAGGGACCTCACTCCCCACTACCCTCTCCCCAGGTGTTGGTTTCGGATAGTTTTCTTGAAGATAGAAGGAAGCAGGGAACATAGCTCATTTTAACAACCCCCTCAGATAAGAACATAGGTTTGCCTGTGCAGACCTGGAATGCCAGGAGACTCTGGAAGGCTTTCTGCTTTTCTCAGGGCAGGTTTTTACTAGCGTGGGAGACAGAACAGGTGAATCCTAGGAATTTTTTAAATGTGTAATTGAACGCAAAAGTCTTGCTCAGTGAAGAGTACTGCCCAGTCAGGTTCTAGAGGAAATTTAATTTCCTTTGGCCAGTTTCAAAGTGCGTTAAAACCACATGCTGTGCCTTACTGGTGCATGTTTTGCTGACCTCAGTATGCAACACATTGCTGAATATTTGTCAATCAATAGTTGAATGTAGGCTGGCCTCCCTAGTTTTACTCAAGTCTGAAAGATTTTGTGACACTTATTGAATATTCTGTATGTGCAGAATTACAGCATTTCAGATCACATTCTAAAATTTTAAGGGTTTAGACTAATTACAAGAGCTGTGAAAATCTCCAATTAAAATTTGGTGGCAGTAAAAGATACATTACATGCCCTCCACAGTGCTTTCTAAATTCACCAGCAACTATAAGCCATTTCAGTAACTTTATAGGCTGCATTAGCTGTGTTACATATCTGTAGTTCTTGTTCGATCGTGGTTGGAGGTTTTTTTTTAGGTTTGGTGCTTTATTTTTATTGGTAATACAGCAAATAATATCTACGATCCAGAAGTTTTGACTGAACCACTATGACAGAGTTATTTTTCATTAACTGACTTAGTTCTCATGGCTGACTTGTCTTTTGTGTTCACCTCTTTTCTTTATACAATTATTGTTTGTTTTTCCTTCCTGGTGTCCCCTCAATTGTTTCTTCACTCCTTGAGCATGGTGTTCCTATGCAGGTTTCCTCCTGAAATTTCTTTTCTTCTAGGAAAAAACCCAAACCCAATTGCCATCTGAAACTTAGTTTTGCTGTGACAGGCTCCCCTTCCACAACCCACAACAGTGATTTTGCTAGTTTTGACATTGTTTCATTTGAGGGTAATGATTTTATAACTAATTTTTAGCTTCCAAATTATATTGAACTAAAAGCCCTCAAACCATGCAGTGTTTAGCCTTTATACTCCTAGGATATATTTTCTGTGAGTTCCATATATCACTGTTTTACATCTATTATAGAGGAAACCTTATCTGTACCAAATATTTTTTTAGTAAACAGCACTATAATATCCTAACGTAATGGAGAATTTTGGAAATGACAGAAATTAAAATACTTTTCATTTGTGCTAATTCTTATAATCACTTTTATTTTCTTTGTAAACCTGCCAAATTGTTTTCAATTCTTCTAGAGCTCTTTTGAATACATTTTGCTTTCCACTGCTGTAGGAAGTACTCTGCCACAATTCCTACATTTATGTTGGCTTTTTGTGTTCCTAAATGATCTAATGTTACACATTGTTTTTCTGCATGACAATGCCAAAGGAAAGATGTCTTTTTTTATATACACTCCTATCTTTCTAGTAGTCAACCTGTGTTTTTAACTCAGTTGTAAAGACTTGATCATCTTCATCATAAACAAACTGTGGATTTTTGTCTTTTGACCAAACAGAAATTTTCACACCTTGAGAATTGTGTTTATCCACTGCAATTACATGATCCTTCTTATCTTGATTTGGGCTTTAGCTCTGGCATTCTGATTACAGATAGCCTCATACAGGACACGTTTTGTTCACACCTATGGCTGTCCTTCTTAAATTTTGAGGAACTCACTGTAGGTTTTACAGTGTTCCTGAGACCTGACTTGGCAGAACCACAGTCCCCACTGCATATGTTGAATACACAGGTTGTGGTTTTGGTTTTCATCCCGGGACTTGGGACCCCTTGGCTCATCCACAGTGGAAAAACATTTAGCATGAACTCTGTCTCACCCAGGTCTTTTCTTCCAAGACTGATATGTGCTTTGCATCTCATTTTCTAACATGAGTCAGTAAATGTAGTTGTAGGTGTGTGCTGGCATAAGTTTTAGAAGAATTGGTTCATGCCACCTACTTATACAAGTTGTGTTTTTCTGTGGTGAGGCTGGTAAACTCCCACTCTTCACACTGATGGTTTTTCAGACAGTAATCAAAGCTGTGGCTGTTTTGATTACTACAGAGGTATATAGTATTTCTAGGCTGTTTTTTATTAGGTGGTTTTTAAATTATTTTCTTACTACCCAAGTTCTGTATTCAGTTCAATAAAATTTATGCACATTTAGAGTCAAGCACATATTTCAGTGCTTTTATCAACTATGATAAGCCTCTGTCATTGGTCTTACTGCTTCTATCAAATATATCATTCACAAAAGCAAAGGAAAAAAAATTGGAATCACAGACCTCTTGACATCAGTCTTTAATGAGGACTCCTCTTAACCAAAAACATTAAAAATGCCTGAGAAAATAAAGAGCTACTTGCCAGAATCAGAGAACCAAGATTTTCTGAGTTAGTATAATTTTAAAAGCATAAAAAAATTATACAGGAACTATTTTTAGTTTCTTTTTGCTAATGATGTTTATTAGAATATTGTATTAACTGTAGCATATTTATATCTGGTCATGTTTTTTCTTCACAGCTTTATTCAACCTTATACCAGTGGGACTTCGAGTTGTTGCTATCCAGGGTGTAAAGACTGGGTTGTATATAGCCCTAAATGGAGAAGGTTTCCTCTACACATCAGTAAGTACCTTGCTGGACTCTGTTTAAAGAGGCACAGCTGAAGTTGAAATCTAGCCAGGAATGAGACGTGTGCCCACTTTTAAGAAGTTCTGTAATGTCTGTGTATGTTACACACTCCAGGGTTGTGTGCAGCATCATCTATAAATGGGATACAGTAGAAATTACTGTGCACGACATGTGAATATCTGCATGTTAATAATCCTAAAGAACCATACCTTAGAGCCCTTTTCCTGGTAGGTTATACTGGAAAAGTGCCCTATGCCACAAAGATTATAATTTTCAATCCAATTCTCCAAAATTTTTAAATAAAGACCTGCAATTATTTTCTCAGTGACTTGTTGATTGGAATCCAAAAACTACTCTAACCATTACTTTTATTGATAAGATTTATGAGTGCAGCTTCCACCTAAAAGGTCATTAACAGCCTTATGGTTTATCACCATAATCTTGTAACTGTATACTTAAAATTATTGATTTTTTTATATCAGATATAAGGAAAATAAAGAGTTCTGTGAGGGACTGTTATCTTTGTAGAATGCTCAAAGTTTAAAAAAAAATCTTTTGAGTCACAAAGAAGACTATTGTATAAAGTGACTGGAACGACCTCATATTGTTTATGATATTTTAATGATTTAATGCTAATCACTCAGTGTGTTTTTGTGAGTATAAAATTCCTCAGTTTTGTATAAATTTTGTGTCCTAACTTCCTTTAAAAGGCAAACAGACTTTAATGTGAGCAGGCAGTTCTGTCAAGTATTAACAAGGTGGCTTAAAGGATTTTTCATTACTATATTTTTATTGACATCTGTGTTAAATTTATTTACATAGTGCTTTTTCCATTTTTTATGTCCCATAGTTTTTAATTCCCAACTGAGTTACAACACACTTCTTTGTTTTCAATGTCTGTTGAAAGGAAATTAGAAAGATTAAGTTTCTGATACCCTGAGGGAAAGTATTCTGTTTGTTTCAAACATACAATTGTCTTGGAAAAGCTAATTAGGAAGAAAAAATTGAACTAATCTTGAATGTCAATGTCAAGAGAAAGAGAAAAATCCTTCTCATAAAATGCCTGCTGGAAACTGCTGAAACTCCTGCAGTATGATTTATATATTTTTTGCATCTATTCAAAATAAAAATTCTATTACAGGAAAACTTGAGTATTTCCTATCAGAAGGAAGAAAACTAGAAGAAAAAACCTAGAGCTTTTAGAGAAAATGAATTACTGGCTTTCCAGTTCCATCTCATTGTGTGAGGAGTTCATTTCTGGATCATGGAATCAACAGCATTTTTTTAATGTGTTGGCACAATGAAGAATACATTTTTGCCCAGCACTGTTCCTGAAGTGATTTCTCAGTCCTCTAGAAGGAAATACAAATTTCAGAAAATGCTGAGTTTCCTGATGGTTAATTCTGCCGGGGGACCACACATGAACAAATTGTAGTAGGCTGTTTTTATGTATTATTTTGGAAAAGGTTCAGGTTAAATGAAGTTAAGTGAGGCAAGGAAATGAGTGTTTTTATGATGTACTGCTTACTCTTCCTTGTGCAGAGAATGAAGGATGAGTGGTCCATTAAATGACAAATTTGACATGTTAGAAAACACAGCAGAAGACTTAGTTTTGTTATGTCTACAAAATGATTTTCGACTTAAACATTTGCCAAATAAAAAAAGAATAACATTTGATCAAAATTTAAAGGTAGTGGTTTCAAAACATCCGTGCTGTAATACAGGTTTGATTGTTTCATATTAATGTATTGACAACACTGATAATACATTTTTGTCTCAGCAATTGCCTGTTTTCACCTTAAAGACTAATGCATTTGAATATAAAATGACAGAGCATCAGAGAGAAGTCTGTCTTACCCTGAGGATCAAGATGAAGAAATAGTGTATGCAGATTTATATATCATCATTTATGGGAAAATATTTTTAACCAATCATCTTCTGTTACTGTCTTGGGGGACTTTTTGACTCTTTTTCACATCTGTGTGTCTGTTACACCTAAATGCAGAGGTTCTGTCTTACATGTCACATGTTTTTCCCTTGGCTATTTAGGAGCGGATGGGAGAAGAAAGTTTTCTAAGTTTCATATGCCAACTGCCATCAGTGAAAAAGAGTGCTGCATAATGGGAATGATAGTTAAAACGTGCACATATTTATATTCATTACCAATTTCTTATAAGGATTTAAGAAATGGCCTGTAGACTAAGTAGCATTTTTAGTATAAGTTGAAACTGAGGTTCTGTATAGTCCTCTGCAGGTCCCTTCTTCCTGTCACATTCATATTCACAGTATATGAAACCCATATCTTATGAGAATAGCCTACATGTTGATGCCTCTCTTCAGAGACTGAAGGCCTCAACTCAATTATTTTTATAATAAGGTTCATATCATACTGACTAATTAAGCAACAGCACTGACAGGAAAGGTATTATGTGTGAAGCTGCTGTGTGTTCTTTAAGAAGAAAAAGAAGGTACAGTGACAGACCAGTTTTACATACAAATTATCAAATGTGAATTTACATTGTTTCTTACCTTTTTTAAAATCTTTTTTTAATGGTTGGTTGCATCAGTTTGAGTCTCTCTTCCCCCCTTTATTATATTTAAGATTTTTTTTCAACTGTTTCTCAGAATTAGAACTAGAAAAATGTGCAGGAACTTCATAGAAGAGTGTTATGTCAGTACTTCTTACAACGGAAACAGGAGGACAGCAAATTGTGTGGGAAGATCAGCCTCAAGATCTTTTCATACCTATTTTGCCTGCTGCAGCAGCTGAGACTTTTATTCTGTCCTTTGGGAATTGATCGAGCCAGGGTCTCTAACATATACTTTCAAAGTCTTGATAAATAAAGGAGAAGCAAAATCTTTGGGGTTTGATAGGGTTTTGCAAAATTTCTGAGAGAAATTTTTCAATTTTTTTTGCAAAATCATTACCTGATTTTTTCTATGCATTTGAAGTAATTTTTCGTAATGCCATAATTTGTTATTTTCTATCATATGGAATATGAGAACAAGAGCCTTTTCATGTTGTGTTTTCCATTGTTTTTTAAGGATTATCTCACTGAAAGTCTCTCCATTAAGCTCACCTGTTTTGCAGCTTTGGATTTCTGCATCCAACTTTATTTCTCTGTGTGTGTATATTTACATGTACTTATACCTATATCTAGTCATAAATAGGCTACATTTATGTACTGACAGCTTCCCAGTTCTGCATGTGTTAGTGAGCAATGAGAATTTTAAAAATCAGTTGAAATTTATTTTAGATGGTTTAATGAACTGTGAATAAGTCAATATTTATGACCAACTTAATAACTGTGAAAACTAGTTGGAGAATCTGGATTTTTCAATGAAGACCCATCTCAGCAAGTTTTCTGACATGACAGTTATGGACTTCATATGTTAAAGTCAAAAATTAGGCCTTATTCCTTTCTTCCTTTGGAAAGGGTGAGCAAGATGAGGTTTCATTTCCAGGTTTTTTCTTGTCAAAATCAAAAGGAATGAGACTGGCTCCATGCACTGAAAAAGGAAGCACAGCTGCAGGGGTTCTCCATGGGGAACAGGTATTGCCTGCAGCAGGAAGATGGCAATGCAGTACTTGGCAGAAGATTTTACTGGGTTGGATGTTAATTTTGATCAACTCCCTTTGCAAGTTGTTCATTAGTTCAACTTCCAGGGGGCTTCAGGTTTTGTTTTACTTCTAGGATTTCCTGCTATTTCAGCAGGATGAATTCAGAGGTAAAACTTATAATATGTTAATCCCTTTTATGATTCCTATTTTCCTGTCATGAGGATATGAGAGTCTTCTGGGTTTACATTAAAGGATTTTTCTCCAGAATTATTTAATATATCTGGAAGTGTTGGGAAGGGCTACTGATTCCCTTTTTCATCATAGGAACAGTTTGCCATGGTACTACCTGTATTTTGTGGCGATCAGATTAAGAGAAAAGGGAGAATCCAGAATCTATACAAGGAAAAGTCCTGTCTAGAACACCTTTTCCTGCTTGTGTTCTTCTTTGTGTTTCCTCTTTTACTATTTCTTCTGCCAATTTCCTGAGACCAGACACGTGGACTAAACCAGAGAGTAAAGTGTGCACCTGTGATGTTGTCAGCAGCAGGTATCAAAGTCATAAGAATTCACTGCATGGTTTCTTAGCAAGACTGATGCTTTAAAAGACCACTCAGCCTACAGGGTCAGGTCTGACCTCCTTGGTTCCCTCTTACACCTCTGTGCCCCCTGGCTCCAGAGGTCCTCTTCTGAGTATGGGTTGTGGGAACCTCAGTAGAAGGAGGTAGAAAGTCTCAGAGAGATGTGGTTGTATTTCTGGGGGATTTTACCAACATTTTGTGAAGTATTTCAGAATTAAGGATGTCACACTATTTGCTTAACAGAAAAATCTTGTGAGTTGGGGGTTTGTTTTTCTGCTCTGCCGTGGTACAGTGTTGAGGGTGTTGGAAGGCTGTTGGCTGGGATAGCTTTTCTGTTGCAGTAAGATATCAGTCTGTGTCACAGCCTTCATGAAAGAGAGAGAACATCAATATCTGCTGCTGAGAAGTGTATTTGTTCTATCGCTCCAGCAATTCTCACCTGAAAAAAAGCCTTTGAGGATTTCTCCTGACATTTCAGCAGCTTTCCAATGCCCTTATTTCTGCCACTTCTTTAAGCCCACATAATTGACCTCTCTGAGGAGAACAAAATTCAGCCTCAAGGAAGAGCATAGGAGCACCTTCAGTGAAGCCTGGAAAAGAGTGAGAACTGAAGGAGTCTGTATTTCTAATATTTAAATCAAAGTCAAATGAAAAATAAATTTTTTGTAGCTTTTCACAGAGCCTCGCTTTATGTTTAGAATGGCAAAGCTTAGCATGTGCAGTACTTTGAGGATTCAAAGGTGCATAAAACTTTATAATAAACAGAGCAGAAGGGAGCTTAAACTAAAAAAGCAAAACCAAAGAGAAAATGCAATGTTTTAAAATATTAATTTTTTTATAAGAATGATCAAAAAGGGGTTAATATTGACATCAAGACAACATTGTTATAACAGTAGTTGACCTATGTTTTGGCAAAGATCATTCTCCACCTTG
Source organism: Vireo altiloquus (assembly GCA_013396875.1). Classification (NCBI taxonomy): domain Eukaryota; kingdom Metazoa; phylum Chordata; class Aves; order Passeriformes; family Vireonidae; genus Vireo; species Vireo altiloquus. The sequence goes on along the minus strand of VZRF01001859.1, from coordinate 507,245 downwards.
CAAAGCATTGTAGAAATAGTCAGGAATATATCTGCTTAGAGAAAAGTAACAAATAGAGCTTGCTCTGTGATTTAAAAGATGTAGACTTTTATTTCTAGTGGTCAAAAATATACTAAATATCAGAAAAGGGTAAGTCTCGCTGCTCTTGAGGTATCTGTGTTTTTGTAAATGTAAGCACATCAGAGTGGAGTGTCTCATAATATTGTGATCAATAGAAAACATTATTTTCTTTCTTATGTCAGACTTTTGCTTTAGGGTCTCAACCTGCTCTCACACATTTATCTTCCAGCATAGACTTTACTAAGACAGAGATAGGACCTTATTTCACTTGTCATTATCTGTATCTTGGAAATACTCTAGCTCACTTTGGAGAGAGCAAAAGGGGTATATTTAATTATTTGAAAATCATGGCTCCTGGAAAAGACTTTTGAAAATTAATTATGTGATATTTTTAAGACTGTAAATGCACAGACCCTATGCAAACTCCCTTATTTTAAGGGCTTACCACTAAAGTGCTTCTTCACATATGTATACCACTTTTGCATTTCCTGTTATCTTTTATTCAATTTGAGATTGATTAGAAAGTGACCTATATTTGCTTCATATTGAAAATTTTTTTTGAGAGAGGGTAATATAGCATATTTCAGGGCTGTGTTCCTCTGTAAATTGGGTTGCATCCCTCAAAAGGTAAACAAGTTCAGCATGTTCCAACAGTTGAAATATACTGACAGGGAAGAGGAAAACATCTGCATGGTTTGTGCTTACTTGTATCTATGTTTGGAGGTAGGTAATTTGTCTCTCAGGTTGCCTGCCAAAAGTAAATACAGAAAATTGCTAATGAATTCATTTATTCTATGGTAGCACTTAAGGAATAGCTGATAACATAGCCCTGCTATATTGTACAAACGAGTGTCAGATGTCCCTGCCACAGTGTGCAGTAGAAAAGGGGGACAAAATACATACCAAGTCCATGACTTTTTTCAGTGGTTAGGTTTTCAGCACTTTGTTGAATGAATGTGCTGAAGTCAATGCTTTCACGCACAAGATAAGGTAAAAAAACGAGGCATGTAGAGACACATGAGAGTTTGATAAGGCAGGAGAGAAGTGAGAAGGGAGAGATGAATGGAATGAGGCTGACATGAACAAACTGTGATAAGAAGGGATATAAGAAGGTGGATAAGTAGCACAGTGGAGCAGAACAGTATTGTAGAAGACTCTATAATGATATCATCATTGTAGAAATGTTTAGGATGATATCACTGTTGTTCAAGTCTCGTGCTTACATTTATTACTACCTTATGAGTTTTTCACACATGGAAATGGCTACTATTTGAACTACAGCTCATAAACCGTATTACTTAATGAAATATTCTACTTCAAATATATAAAAAGATAATTAATAATAAAAATATACAGTATTTTAGTGTGGCTTCTTACTCTATGGCAGTTGTTTCCTCCCGGAATTTAAGTGCTGTACTGGGGATAATAGCAGAATTTGGCTCAACACTTGCAGCACTGTTTCTTGCCAGTTAAACCAAATAAGGTTTTCCTGCTTGGAAATGTCTACAGTATCCAGGATCCTGGATCATCCTCATTAATGTCTACAGTATCCAGGATCTTCTTGAATTTTTTGTCTGTAAGAAACAGTTCCATATTTGTTTCAATTTTTCATTTTCCTTTCTCGTGTATGTTTCTCATATCCATGTGCAAAAATCTCTTACTATATGTGTTCTCCCTCCCTGAAATGTACATAAATGCCTCAAGATCAAAAGTTACTCTTCCAAATCTGGCAAAGCATGGAAGATCACAGAGTCAGCAGCTGCAGTTGGGTATTTTTCAATAATTGTATGGCAAGGAATACCTTAGGTATGTATGCTAAAATGAGGTAATCTAATCTCATGCTTCAGGAAGTAGGGTGACCACCACAGGGACTGAGAGGAATGCTCTCCCCAATGTACAACGTCATTTAGTGCAGTTGCACTGGAGGAGGTTTGTCTCTGAGCTATTGTGCAGCACTCACAGCTAAACGCTGAACACAGGCTTGATGGACCAGCAGCTTAATCAAGTCTGTCAAATTTCTGCTTCTGGCAATTCTGTCTCTCATGGTAACATCCCTGTACTTTTGGCCAATGTTTGTTTTGTTGCATAAATACAACTACACAATTCTGGATGTTTCTTTATTCTCTGCTTTGTTGCTCTTAGACATTTGGGGTTGTTTGTCATCCTAAATGTTGAATGCATCTCACTGCCTATTGTATACCACTCTTGGCTTCTGTTCTGTTACTTCCCTTCTAATTGTCATTTCCCAGCCAAAAGGGATCATGTTTGAAATTTCTAATTTTCCATTCATTACTGTTTAATCTTATTCATTGCATCCAAGTATGAAAAGACTACCAAAGACTTAGAATCTCTCAAATTTTAGACAATTATCAGAAATATGTTTCCAAAACAAGCTCCTACTACTTCTTTCCATTCATGGTTAATGAATATTGAAAATATTAAAGACAATTTTTGGAGGATTTTATGGTAAGTTTAAATCCATTTCATAATAAATGTCATTCTTACAGTGTAGAGAAGGCTTCCTATTGCATCATCAAGATCTATAGGTGAGAAAAAACCCCAGCTTTCTGTGGAGTAGAACAGTAAAACACATGTGGTGCTGTCTTTCACATCTGTAATTGCATAGTTAATGCATCTTCTGTTATTCAGGACTATTTCCAAAAGATATGTGTCTAGATACCAAGATAAATGAACAAAAATGAACTGAGGACTTTTAGATATATAGTCTATTTTCAAAAAAATATTTGTTTGTCTGAAGAATGGCTTTGGTCAGGCAAAAATTTGCTTTCATTATGTGAGAAAAGATACATCTTACCTTGCAGAAATGAAGTATTCAAATGCATATATTGTGATTTTTTTTAAAAAATCTCTAAAATTTTAAATATCTATATCAGAATATTCTGTTTATATCTGATAATATTAAAACAAAAGATGAGAATGATATTTACCTAGGTAATTAAAGACAATTATGCAAGGATCCTATAATTTCAGGGAACTTTCTAAGGTACCCCTCATATCGTATAGTAAGATGGTGTGGGCTCAAGTGTGTGCATATTAAATTATCGTCACATCCTTACAACAGAATTCTGTATCATGTGTGGTCCTTATGATTAGACTTCAAAAGAGGGATGGTATATTTAAAAGGTTATAGTAGTGTGCAACTCTACACAACAGGGCTTTGTATAAAAGATAGAGTTGTGTAAGTATCAGATGCTGACAAAAGCCATAGATTTGTTTGGTATTAGTGTTTTATATGTAAATGACTGATTTATACACAATCTACATTATTTTTGTGACAGGTTTCCTATTATTCTTGATTTTTGGGGGGTCTTGTTTTACCTTGCTATCATACACACTAATTTTCTTGTTGTAGCATATTCATTTTTTCATTTGAAGAGGCGAGTGTGTAGCTAAGCTTAGTGACTGATGGTCAGTGATAAGTTTATATCCCCTGTAATCTTCCCATATGCCTGTGGAAAAACTTGGGGTATTTCTGTTTCTAAGGCAGCTTTAGCCATGGGCTGGATCCTGTATGGAAACTAGACCATCTGTGTAGGAGCATAGAAATGCTGATTCTGCATGTCCTGACTAATGACCCCTTACCTTGGCCTCTCACATGTTGGCACAGTTTGTTAATTGGGACCTGCCCAGGGGTATTCATAGTCCCCTCTCTTCTGTCTGCATGCCGCAGGGTACAGGGGCTGCTTCCATCACCTTTCCCCATGGGATTTTCTGTGACCAGGGACAGGATCTGGTGTGCAGCTTTGCAGACCTACAAAAGTCTGTGGGCAAATATGTCCCTGGGATTGCCCCTGAAGCTTTGTCATTCCCAGGGAATTAAACCTCTGAAAGGGGAACTCGAGACCACATTTTGTTTCCCTTTAGCTAAATTTGTAGCTAACGATTTGTCGATTCGAATTAATTTACAATGTAAATGTGTTAACACTGATTTTTATGTGTCTGTACAAAACTGACTAGAAAAACGAGCGTCCAGCTACTTGTACTTAGTTAGCTAACATCGTCTTGATTTCCCTCTTGATTTGTCAAATTCCTCAATCCTCCACTTTCTTTGCTGACGACTTTCCCTAATGGTGTTCCTTGGTGTATTCCTGTGGATAGTACATGATAGTATATGCTCAGTATGCTCATTTAGGCAAGTATCACAGATCTTCATTCCCATTTAGGGCCAGGAGTTGAATTTCAGTGATCCTTGTGGGTTGCTTTCAACTCAGGATATTCTATGATTCTTACATTCTTTTGACATTTTTGTTTGTAGAGTGTGACTCTTCCCTGCCTTCTCCTTTTTCCCCTCAGTTGGGACACCATTCAGTCTGAGGCAGTTTTAGGTGGAAACAGACATCTCAAAGGAATGTATGAGGTTCATTTGTCTTGTTACTTGACCAGGCACTGATTGTGGCACAGCATCAGAATAACACCTAGCAGTGGTGGGACCTTATATGCCCACAGCTAAGTGTAATTAAAAATTCCAATTCTAAATTTATAAAACACTTCCTGAATATTGAAGGGCTCAATTTTTAGGAGTACCAAGTGTTGGCCTAGTTCTTATGCTAACTACAAGTGCTGATTTCATAGGTATCAGAGTTGGCATAACAGAGCATTTTCAAAAAAATCCTTTTTGGAAAGGTTAAACTGGTGAGTTTGTTGTGCAGTATATTCTATTCACTGTCAGATTAGAAGCTCTCTTGACTGATTTCTGTTGATTTGACAAGGATTCTTGTTTTTTAGCAGACTACAAATACAGCCTTGGGGACATATTGTCTCTCCCCAAGTGTGTCTCACAAGGAGTCATAAATCTGTAGAAAATCAGCAGTCAAACCTGAATTTTACTGCAGCAAAAGTGTTGGAGTAGGGGTGAGTAGACAAGTCACCCCATTGTGTTTGAATTCAGAGGTGAATCTTCTCTACATTCTGTTCTCCTGATATATTTGTCACTAAACATTTTGTAACAAAAAATGACGTGATGCCACTACCTGGAAAACCATGAACGCCCAGACTTAACATACAGGATTTGTAGGGAAACCTTGTACTTTGAGTAAGCGGAACCTTACTCAAAAAACCTGAAGGCTTAATTTCTTCTGTACACCCATGGCTTTTTCCAATAGCATGTCACGTTATGCAAGGCTTAGGCTTATCAACAGACTGATAAGATTTTTTAGCATTACCAGACGTTTACATCATATTACTTAATCTTTAGTGTGATTGTGTCTTCAAAGCTGAAAACACAGTCTTTCAACATGAAAATGAAGTACCAGTACCATTTGTGACTCCACAGATGCACAGAGCTAAAGACCCAAAGTTTTTCCCAAAAGAGATGTGATTGCCTAATTCACCATGGAATTGTTTACTTATTGCAGAATTGCCTAACAGCTGGTGAATTTTAAAAAGATAGAGAAAGGGTTTTATACCACAGGCAAAAAACCAAAATATAGCCAACATTTCAAAAGCATAATATGTTCTGTTTTTCATGTCCCTCTTGGCCAGCATGTGACTTCCGTGTTGTGACTGATGTCCCCTAAGCAGTTATACCCTGTCACATTGCTGTTCAGGCTACAGGCCAAAACTTAGCACAGCCCAGATCATCAGGAAAGAGAATAATATTATGAAAAAAATCTACTCTTAAAAGTAGCTTAGATGATGTTAGGAATAGATATCTATTAAATCTATTAATAGGTATCTATTTATCTAGATATCTATTTAAATCTATTTGCCAAGTATTGCTACTATTTCTACCCTCCAGTGTTTTGTATTACTGGATGAGTATGGTTTTAATTAAAAAAAAAAAAAAGGGTTTAATTTTTATAAAATTTTAATTAAAAAAGTAGACCTGCCTGGGATTAACTACATTCCAAAATTCTTGCTGGTGTTTTTTTCTTTACTTAAGGATGGGATTGGATGTTTCCTGCCAAGGGAAGAACAAAATGCCTGTTACTGGGATAATGAGAGAATAGTCTGGTCAGACAAAACAGTAAAGTATAATTATTATAGAAGAATTGAGAAGCACAATCTCCATAGAGTTACTTTTGTTTTTACCGTGGCATAGAATGACTTTTAGATTTGGTAGCAATTTTTCCATTTGTTCCAGTGGGGTCTGAAGCTCTTGGTCTGTACTTCAGTAGGTACTGTAAGGATTTGGATAAGTGTAAGCATCATTATCATTCAGCTTCTTGAGCAGTGCCCAAATGCTATTAGCAAAAATGCAGTTTTAATTGCAACCTGCTTTCAACCTTGTGCTTTCCTCTTCCCCTCCCCCCCCCCTTTTTTTTTTTTTGCTGGAGAATTTCTTTTAAGGCTTAAGGTAACATAGGAAGACGGAGCATTTAATATTCTTTTTCAACATTTAGTTGTTCATGAAGAGGACTGAGTTGACTATTTTCTTCTTGACATTTGAAGATCAGGAGTGTGCCCTTGTCTCTTCATTTTCAAGTATTCATTGGCACCAGCAGCAAAGGAGATGAAGGAATCGGCCTTTCAGGCATTGGAAGTGACAACTTCAGGAAGCATCAGCTGAGGCTATTCTATCACCCATTTGGCATTCATCTGACCATTGAATGTGGCTGAAGGATAGCATTTGAAAATAGAATAAAAGATAAAATTGGTATTTCCCTTAATAATTACAGAAATTTCACTGCATCTTTGACAAATGAAAGCATCCTTCCCAGTGTTCAGAACTGTTAAAGTCACTTTTCTTCAATTGACACGATTAGAGTAGAAGATAGGTCAATTGATTTTTGATTTTCAAGGATTATCATATGGAGGTGACTGCTCTATAGATGGAATATGAGGAATAGTGAGCTAGTGTCTTAACTACTTCACCCAACTCACATCTTTGGATGGGCAAGTATGGCATTGAGAAAGAAGGAGGCAGAGGAAAGGATTAGGATTAGATGATCCACAGGTAGATTATATTAGGTTCACTTCAATCTGTGGCAATCATATGAAAACAGTCTCACTATATGAAAACAGTCTCACTAGTGAATATTGTCAGAAACTAGCCATGATAAAAATAGCCTCATTTGAAATCGTTGGAGTTACCCTAAGAGGAAGTGTGGGGACATGGGCCATGTTAGAGACAGACAAGATGCAAAAATCACACTAAATGACCTTTAATTCTGGCAGATGACAGATTTTATTAGTTGTGAAGAGGCATGCTCAGTTTTATTTTTTGTAGATCACATCAAACTCCGAAATATAACATTGAGTTCTGCAGTCCTGAACTTAAAAAATTACACTATAACCTTGTTATCCTCATGACTTCCAGAGTCTTATTTTGGTGTGAGCCTACAGTGGTAGAAGCTTCATGAATGGATTTGAACAATGAAATATTATTCATGGAAATGTAAAGAAAATGTTGATTAGTTGTTTAACTGAAAAGTCACAAAATACTTCCATAAGTGTAGATGTTAACATAGATATTGCCAAATAAAGGAATGATGAATTTTAACGCTGTAGGCATTAAAGATACTAAATAAAAGTTAAAAGTATTTTGAAATAGATGCTCTGAATTTATCTAAGTAATTCTTTTTTTAACAAAGTAAATAATCCAGAAATGCAGAAAACCAGAAACAATTACTCAACCAAATTTTCAAGATTTTTAGGAATGTAGAGAATGTTGAAATCTTTGCATAATTTTTAGTAAAAATTCTAGATAATCAAAAGAAAATAATAAATTTGCATAGATACAAATGCATTTAAAAATACTCATTTTTTTATATGTGTAAAGGGATGTGTTAGTGTATATATCCCTATGTATGACTAAGAGTAGTGTAAACTATACATAAAGATGTAATTTAATAACAGGCATTAAAGTTATTATGAACCAAACACACCGAAACCAAGACAACAAACCCAAACCAGCTCGACAATAAAGCAAACTCACACCCTATGAAACTGTTTTGAGACTGAACCTGATCTCTCTTAACATGACTAAATATTCCAAATTATACATTTTCACAAGAACTGAACCTGTAGATTTTGCAGATTCAGAGTATCTGTGCTTCTATCAATAAATGGAAAGTGTTGGTAATCAAATCAGGAAGCATTGAACTCAAGGGTATGTAACAGTAACTTTATAAGAAATCAGAGAAAATTAGACAATTGTTTTGCCTTCTTAGTTATTACCATCTTTGGGTAATTTATAATTAAGACTAAGTCATATTCTTGTGAAAGAGATGGACATCAGAAGTTCTGTAAATAGCTTTGTTCATATGTAATTTTGTTTTTCCCAAGAAGTTGAAAGAACCTACTTTTCTTCACTTTCTTCCATTTGTCAAAACAAGAAATGTTGGAAAATGCCCACATCTATTTTCTCTCTTTTTTTGTCAAGTCCTATTTGTTAAAGTAGCGCTATACTCTTTTTCCTTTTTCTCTGGTTGGAAGAAGGAATTTTATTTGGCATTTCATGGCCTGCTGCTTTTTCTAAAGGTTTCCAACGCAGTTCCTGTCACTGGTAGACAGCAGGGGGTTCTCTAGCTATGCTTAAGATTGTTAGTAGTATTTTTCTGTTAATGTCAACTTGATATCGCTCTGTGATTGGAGTGACGTGGAAAGCCAGCTCTGCTGGATAAGTCATTAAGGTGGCACACTGTTCTTTTTTTCTGAAGTAAACATCTACTTTCAACTGTGAAAAGACCATCAAATAAATAGGTTCATTTATTCATTCTATGGTATGACTAGGTAAAACAAGTAACCACAAAAACGAAGCAAATATTTTCATTAACATATTTTTCTTCAGCACGTTCCATTCTTAACATAAGTGTTGAAATATTGATAGGAAGGTAAGCTTTTGTAGGACAGGTTATTAAAATTATATTTTTATATTACTCTAATAAAGGAATATACCAAGGATTTTTCACACACTTCAGCAGTTTTCATGTTTTTGGGTAGCCTCAGTGAGGAGGAAACTCTGTTGCTTTCAGGAGTGAAACCAGAGCCTTAGCAGTGCCAACAAATGCCCATAATATCGTCGTGACAGAAATTTATTTTGTTGACAAATTCTGCTTGGAGACCCCAAAAACTTTAACATTCAGAAATGAAAGTAACTTTGTTACTCCCATGTATGCTGCAAAAGAATGCCAGTGAGCTTTCTTGTCTTCCTTTTAAAAAATTATAAAATTTTGGAAGGTGCCTAACTGTGCAGAGTTTAATTGACCATGGTAATGGAAGCATGTATTGTCAGTTATGAAGCAGAGATTTGAGATATGTGAATATGTAACAGTAGAAAGTGGTCTGCACAGAGCCCCTAGATCTTTCTCTAGACTGTTTTAGTCCAGGCTCCGACAGGATTAGGTGTCTGAGTTTCCCACGGCTTTCTTGAATTTGAAAGTCATAATAAATTCATCATAGCACCATAGTGTGTGGTTTGAATGAAGTCACAAAGCCTTCTGTCACCTGGGAAATGTCTACAGAAATTATTGACATAGACTCAAATGATTTCAGGTAACTTTATGGTAGAATGAATTTAACAAAACTGTGAAATTCTTTCTGCAGCAAGCCTCATGTAGTCTGCAGTGTGGAATACCCTGATTTCTGCCACTAAACCATGGCAAAATTGCATTGTTCATCCACATGTTGTCTCCAGACATGTGTCTTCAGTAGATTCTGTAAAACTCACATCTTTTTTCATTTTAACAAAATGGTGAGCAGTGGGAGAACAGTGAAAAAACATTTTTTCGTACAGTTTGTTTGCTGGGGGCTAAAATCTCATGTTCAAAGTAGCTGTCTAAAAATGAGCTTTTTGTCTTCTTTATTTTCTAGTTCTGGTAACTATTTCTTCCCTCAAGCAAGTTTTGTTGGCTCACTGGATTACCTGAAAACAGGGACTGAGGTGTAATTCCTTCCAGAGGAATTTTATATTGAACCACCTTATCCCTATGCAGATAAAACTTAGCTTTTACAACCTGATCTGGCTCATTTGATCTTGACCATGGATATCTCCTAGCTGTGCTGTAGATGAAGACCAAGCAGCAGTATCAGGAACCAGGTACAGCTTTTAGTGTCTTCTACTGAGTCTTGGAAAAGTTTTCCTAAGACTCTCTTCTAGTCTGCTAGGTGCAATTTCTGCAGTGGAAAATAGTAAAAAAAGCAATATTGAACAGATCAAACATAAGTAATCATTTCAGATGTCAGATTTAGCATACACATTGAATAATACATAATGATTTCAAAATCACATAATTTAAAAATATAAAATCCATATTTCATGGGTAGCAATTAAGTGAAATGCTGTGAGATGAAAAGCATTCCAGGTCATATTCTGTTAAAGCTTCCTAAGACTTGGCACTCCTTGATAGCATCAAAGGTAATTTTAAATGTAAATAATGCTTCGAAAAATAGCTGTACCTTTATTCAGACCTCTATACTTAATTCAATTATATGACTTGCAAAGTTTTTATATTTGAAAGGTATTGTGTCAATAAAATTGAATAGGGTCCCTTCTTTTTGGTGAGATGTATTTAGCAGTTTCTCTTTCATCTTAAAAGTAAAGTAATAATGAAAGATTTAAGGTTGAAACTTAAAGCACACTTTTATTTCCATTTCTTTATATTAAAATGTTTTTATATCTATTTTGTGCAATAAAGCTAATTAAAATATTATCTTAGCATTAAACTGCTATTTTTTCTAAGATACTGAAAGAATTAAGTAACATCTAGGTGTTAGTGTGACATTGCAAGACACCTGTCCTCTCTTGTCAGAACTTCTGGCCCTAGGGAGCTTGGTATATCTCCCTGAATGCTTTTCTTAAGTGTACTTCACCATGTATATAGTGTATTATACACTTCACCATGTATATAGTGTATTATACAAATGCATTTACTTTGTGCTTCAAGAATGCTTCTCAGCATTACTTATTTGAATCCCCATGTAATCATTTGGGTAATTTTTCCACTTTCTCTGTTTTCAAATGCTGCATGTCAGGGGATAGAATTCATGAAAATATTTTGAGATGTCACTCCTTTTACTTCAAAGATCAGGTTCAGATGTTTTATGAAATTTAGGTTGAAAAATAGTGTCTTCTAGTAGTCTAGAAGACACTGAAATGTCCTTAAAAAAAGCCTAGTAGTCACAGTAGCAAGAAATTCAAAGCCAATTCATGCCTTTTGCAAAAAAAAAACATAGGAGCAAAGAGTACAGGACTTGGTTTATAGGTGTGTTTTCTTTCTTTTCTTTTGGTCCCTACCTTGCTTAACAAATTGCTAAAAAGGTAATGAAATCAGAAATATCCCTTGTGTTCTTTTTTTTTTCAAAAAGTCAATATTAGACCCTAACTACAAAAATTCAATATTAGACCCTAACTAACAGCCCTTTATTGTGGAGAAAATCCATTCTGCAGTATTCCCTCAGTTAAAATTAGAGGTGCTTAGTGCAATGGAGTATTAGGCTGCAAACAATATTCCTGAGGGGGTTAAAATCAGTGAGTATTATGCAAAATCCAGCTACAAAAGGGTACTTTTTTTTACTTTCCAAGAAAAGTACATGTGTAACAAATTCTAGCATCCAATTTTCTGCTTTTGTTCCTTAAGACTACTGCTGCATTTCTGAAAGGAAATGGAGGGTACATGAGAGTGGCTAAACTTTTAAACCATAAGAATGGCAGAGCCAAAGATAAATGCAGTCTTCTGTAATAGAATTTTTATATATATATATATATACATGGAGTTCGAAAACTTAAATAAAAGGATTTTCCATTATCTATGATCATTTGCATTTCTGTTCAAAGAAGACTTGTAACAGCAGTCAGGGAAAACAAAAAGACTTCTCAGAGCAAATGCCTTCAGGATATAGTGTACCACCTAGCCAGTAGTATGAAGCTGGCTACCTTAGTAAAATACCTTAATAAAAAATAAAAAAACCCTAACAAAAAAAATACTGCAATAGAAATTCCCAGTTAACTTGGAAATGTAAGATGGTGATGAGAATGCATTTTTCTAACACCCAACTCTGAGTGGCTCTTCAAGACAATTACCAGGAGGAGGTAGGAAGCAGGCAAGTGCACCTGAAACCCCATATATACAAAATAGAAATTGCTGCAGAGATTGCTTCGAAATGAGAATGACCCATGAATAAAAAGATCATAGAAAAAAATGTTGCTGGAGGAAAATGATGTGAAAATATGTGAATAAATTTATACCATACTTTTTCGTGTTGAGATCTGAAAGGTAATTTGTGAATTTTAACTGCAGGGTAGGGGGTTTATTATGTAAAGTTAAATGATATCTGTAGTATAAATAGAAGACTTAGCACTCTGTAATGTAGCTTTTCCTTTGTTTCTCCCTTTCTCTTTACATACTATTGGAAAATCTTTTCCATAGTATTACTTTCTTAGATGTACTTTCAGCTTAGCCTTTCTTTCATGCAGAAATTATTCAGTAAAAAAAAATGTTTTCTCTAACATAAATCCCTAGAAAAAGGTTTCATCATGTGTTCATGGTGTTTGAAAATGTGCTTCAGAGCATTAAAAAAACTTAGTGGAATGTTTTAAGAATTTTTGGTACCATAAAGTTTGGGTTAATTTCCTTTAATACTTCCATTTTCATGTGACACATGCTAATAAGTTAATAGTTGTTACAAATTGTAGAAAAAATGGAAACAAGGATATGAAGAAGCATTTGAACTCTAAGGCATATGGTGTGACTCTTGGGCACAGTCCCGTGAAGTACCAGGAGTTAAACTCTGATGTTCCTTGTGGGTCTCTTCTATCTCAAGATTTTCTATGATTTTCTGAATCTGTGTGGGCTAGGGGTGAACTGATCTATAAGAGAGGAAAGTTAACTTATTCTCCAAAACATAGAACTTGCCCCCGTTGTACTCCTTTTGGCCTCCTGGTCTGTAAGGCTCATGTCCCCTCCTCCCCTGATCCTCTTCTCCTTCCCTCTCTGTCCTCAATTTTATCATCCTGAAATATTTTCATTACAACGAATATATTGGCAATTTTTATACATTCTTTTTAGGGAGGAGTCATTTGCTACATGAAAGTGTTCAATTCAGTCAATAAACAAAACCTAGTGCTCTGAAGATCTGCAGAGAGTTAGTTACAGCGCTAGTATCAATCCCCAAATTTCTTATCCTGATCCTTACAACATACAGCTTAGAGCTTTATTTTGAATCATCACACACAAAAAGAAGAATATAGGAAGGGAAATAGGAATGATTCAAAACAGAAATTAAATCCAGTTAGCAGCACAGAGGATAGAAAATCTTTCTAATATTATTTTGTCCACTTCCTTTCTTTTTTTATTTGCTTTTCTCAGTGATTCCTACTGGTTGTTTTGCTAGTTTCTTGTCCAGTACTAGAGTCATAGTAGACATTCATTTTTATTTGTGTGCAAGGCTAAAAATGAGCACAGAAAAATGTTTGCCCTCAAATGTTCTAAATAGTTTTCAAATAGTCTTCGGTGCTGTCCTTTTTCCCATGGAAGTCTAGACCTTCATTTTTATCCTTGAGAGAACAAAATTAAATGAAACTATTTATTCTAAATTATTTCTCAGAAAACAATGCATGCAATGGCCTTCATTTGATGTCCAGCAGAGCTCAAAGAAAAGGTAATGTGAGGCCACTGTGCCTGGTTGAAATCTCATGGATCAGCAGCACAGGTTTGTAGCCACAATGTAGGTACCTCATAATCCCCTTCAGCAGCTCCAATGGCCCAAACATAAATATGTTCATTTTAGATAAAGCTCCCACTAAATTCAACTGGAGCAAAGCCCAGATACGAGTGAATACTTCTGAAAATTCTGCTTCCTATTTCATTAAATGGAATGATGAAACAGTTGTCTATTTTCTGGTGTAATGAGATTGTCACAGAAAATGAGGTACCATGTAAAAGGACTCAAAAGTAGTTGAACTTCTAATATTTTGAAAAAAAAAATGCATGTATTGCTGTGACTTACAGTTCAGTTTTCCTGGTATTAGTTTGATTGTGAGGTCTGAGAATCTCTAATATATTCCTGAGAGGTGATGTTTTTATGAAGGGAGAGACAATAATAACAGCACTTGATGAGTTCAGAAAGCTGTTTAAGAACAAATTTATATTTTGGTTTAACCCTCTGTGTTTTGGGATTGTTAATATTTTTTTCAAAATTTCCAGAAACTTTACTCTATGTTGTGCTGAGTGCATTTTAGTTTGAGTTGCTTTTCACTGTAAGGAGCAAATAATGTTCAGAAAGGGAATGGCATGATGACCAGATGACAGTTCAGAAATAGCATAATAATCCTGCCACTAGTACAATATTTCACACTGAAAGGGAAAAAAGATTAGAAAACTACAGAAAAACAATTTTGATAAGCTGTGTTAAGAGTAGAGAAATATTTCACTTAATTAATGGATGAAATTTAAATGCTGCATACCCTTATTTTTTCACCTCTTCAAAAAAAAACAAACCAAAGACATTAATTGTCAATAAAGGAAATTTTATTACAAGTAAGAAATAAACTAAATTCCAGGAGATTCCACTAGCATACTGTATAACAGTAATAACTGAAGTATATATTCCTTGAGGAACTTATTCTATAAACTCTCATGTGACTTTTTATTGCGTTCTAAAATGTGCCTTCCTAAGAAGCTTCCATTTAAGCTTGTATTGAGCACTGCTTCTTCATTTCCCTCTTACTTATTTTTCTAGCAAAAGCTAGAAATAGTTTTAATGCCTATAAATTCTCTTGAGGGCAGTTAAATATGACATGGCCATGCAGTAAGGCACAACCTTTGAGCTCGCTGTGAAGGTAAAGTGTACTTTAGAAATATTACAGAGATTAGGAAGCAATCAGATAGATGGTTATGACTTCAAGACTTAAGAAGCCTCCACAACTCAAAAAATAAAAGCGTGAGTGTCCAGTCTTTTTTTTAAGTTGACCAAAATGTTTCAGAACAAAATAGTGTTGTGCAAAGGAGATGCTTGAATTTTGGATGCATGCAATAAAAGATAAATAGCAAAAGTTCATGTTCAGTCAAACGTTTTGGAGCCACATAAACCTACTGCACCAATTTTCTTGAGTTACCACAGGGGGGTTAGAAAATACTTGAGGTAATCCAATGCTATGAGTTTTCTCGATGTTTTTAGATTTCTTTAGTGGTGTGTAATTACAAAAGGTTCGAGAAGTGAGATTATGTAGTCATTGGCATGGAATATAACTATTACCATTGGAAGAGAAGTGTGCATCCTCTGACTAATAGAGACCGGCAATGAAGACACTCATCCCTAGCCTTACTTCCTTCAAAATACAAGAATAATACTCAGTAGTCTTCACGGACCAAGTCCAAGAATTTATGACTGAAAGAGTATTTAAATGAGTGTGGTGACCTCCCTGCAACTTAATTAAAGAGCATAAGGTTACCTTGCTAAAATTCTCTGTAGGGAAAGTTCTATACCCCAGTATTTTTGGGATGTAGAATTACTACTGAGCTGCTTGTTCTCTGATACAGACATAGATTAGAAGATGTGTTACTGATGATAACTAAGCTGAATTAGTGCTTAATTATTCAGAGGCTATTGTCTAGATAATTAAACTCTCTGAAATATACTTAATTTGAATGATGTATTCTAGGGCAGGTAGTTCTTTCTAAACTGTAATCTAGTCTTTTGTTGAGTAAAATCTGGTGCCACTTTTGTTTTTATTTGGAAAACAAATTCCTTATAGGCTAACGTGTGGTTCTTGTCACACAGAAATACCCAGTGTGATGTTGGCAGTGCTTTCTCGATAGGCTTGTAAAGTCAGTTCATAAGGACTGCATGTTCAGTGTGTTAAGTGATAAATGTAAGGTTTTAATTAAGCCATAAACTATAGCAATAGCTAATTGTTTTGAAGGTTTGGGGTGGTTTTTGTGGCTGAGCGCTATATTGTAGTTGGAGTCACCACAAAAAAAACAAATTATGTAGTTTGTAGTTTGTCTGTGTAGTTCAGCATGCTAAATTCCCAAAACGCTTTCACCATTGGTGTATAGCAGACAGATTTAAACATTTAACTGAAAACATGAAAATTCCACAATTAAAAGTCCAGAACCAAATTATAATAGCCCTGTATCCTTTATCCAGAACTAATCATGTAGTTTGTGCAAGTTACAAATAAAGATAGTGCCCAATATCTTCTGACTTCTGTAAAGACAGGTATTCACGTTAAAACATTGTTCTTCTTCACTGAAAGAGATCTGCCTCCACCCTACTCCATCTCCCTTGTACTACATACTTGTACTGACAAATGTTGTTGTTATTGCTCATATAGGAAAGGAGAGGTTGCAGTGGGCACAAGCATTTCATTTTATATTGGCCACCAGGTGACTAGGAACATGCCTGAATATGACTTACAGGTTTGGGCTTTTTTTTTTTCCTCATTTTTAAAGAAAATAGTCATACTGATTTTCTATGTACCATATGTTTTCTGTGTCATTGTTGTAGGTTAGGTTTTTTGTTTTTTTTTTTTTTTGTTTTTTTTTTCTCTTTCTACATGAATATATTTTTTGGCTTCTGTCCTGTGTTACAGAGCTACATGGACTTTGTTCTGATACAACCCTTCTCTGTGGAGATTTATTCAATGGGATTGGAGCTGGGTTTATACTGCTGCAATTCCACTGTGTGCTATGTGCTTACCAACTACACAGCATGAAACAAGCAGAGTAAAGGCAGTATTTAAAAATTTGTGGAGACTGCATCCACATCTGCTGTACCTCTATGAAGTTTTTCTATTTTTATGTTCTCCCCAAACTGTAATCTCAGCAACAGGAGTATTCTGTATATTTGGTAAAAGCCAACAGCTGGCATCATCCTGGATAATACTGCTTGATGGTGCAAAGATATTTGTCATACTTTGTAGGTACAGAATTTAATATAAAGCTATTTAAATTGTAGCTTCAAAAGGTGGGTTTCTAAAAATGCAGTTTCTCAACTGAGAAACAGGTTCCTGTGCTTTTTGCTCTTGAAAGGGAACATCACTTCTGTTATTTATTTATTCTGTGGTAATTAGCCAAGAGCTGTATTAGTGCATAATTTAAGATCTTATGTGCCAAGGTGATGCCACCTTGTTTGTTTCCTAAGCTTTCTGATCCTGATGTTTTTCCCTGTCAGAGCAATCCCAGGAGACAGGGATGGATACCTGGGAGATTTCTGCCTCTTACTAGGAAGCGCCAATACTCATTACTCTTGCAAAAGAGAGTCGGCATGTGCCCTAGGTGTGGGCACAGGGGATAACCTGACTAACCTGTAAAGACCTGTGATCACTTTAGCAGAGCACCTTTGTGCTGAGACCTTGAACCAGGAAGGTAATCCAGGGCAGGAGGCTCAGGGGGATGTGCACACAGCTTACTGCTGCCTCTGTGCTGTCCCATGGGGTATGTGCTGTGGTTCATTTCCAGGCTTTGAGGTCACAGGCTGTGGCTCCTTGTTGCCCAAGCTGTTTCTGAGAGGATGGGTACACAAGTGCCTGCTGTCTGTAACCAGCCACAGGGGCTGCAAACAGCTCATTTTTCTTTCTACTCTCCCTTCCAAAGAATCATTAGACCACTGCCGGGGCTGACCATGCTACATTAAGACAGATGGCCCACATCAGATACTTACAGCTTTCTGCACTAGCTCTAGGAAATTCTACTAGTATTATCAAATTTTGTGTCTGTGTTTTAATCAGCACAATTTTTGACACACCTGGTTTTGTACATGCAGCCATGCAAAGGAAAAACAATAATTTATTTCTAACAGTGCTGCAGTTTTAGCTCAAAACATAACTGAAGAGTGCTCCTGATGAAGCACTGTCAGTGGCTGTGATTGTATTTTGATTTCTTTTTAACTAGAAATCCTTGTTAAAACTCAGACCATAAAGGAGTCTAGACACATGTGAAATATGAAAAGTTTTGTTCTGTTCTTAACCACTGATTCATGTAATTTTTTCTGACCCTTTTTTTTTCTAGAAACATAAAACAGGGATAGCAGATTTGATGTGGAACTTTCCTTATTTTTTTTTTCACATAAAAAAACGGGAAAAAAAGGTTTTGCAATAAAAAATATATATTTTATTTATTGTAATTTATATAATATATATCATCCTAAAATATATTCTCCTTTATTGGTGTGAAATATTCTCTCTTAATTAGCAAAAACAATTGGGACAAGTTTGGGTGTATATAATATATATAACAATTTATGAGGACGTGACTTAAGAGATAAAAAGAAAAAGAAGTCATTAGCTCAGAACAAACAACAGCACGGTTACTATTATGGATCTAATAAAAAATCATTTTGGCTTTTTGTACACATGAAAAATCAATTTTTACTTTTAATGCACACAGAAATCAATGTACTAGAGTGAGTCTTTCATAAAGAAAAATCCTGCCTTGGTTTAAAATTTTCAGATGCAGCTCACTTTAAAGGAACTCAGCAATACTTCATTCCTGATAAAAGGACTGATTTATTTTATAGAATCTGGGGCAGTTTCATGATTTGTTTGTGGTTTAATGAGGGTGTTGTGGTGGTAAAGGAAACCATTATTACTTGTAACAATCTCATTCAATGCAATTCAGTGAGCAAAATTTGCAAATCAAAGCTGTAAAGATGATTTGTTGTGCTTGAGTTGAACAGTTGATGTGACTGTTGCCTATAAAATTGAGATATAGTACATAGTGCAATGATGTGTAAGTGGATATAGTAAATAGAAATAGATGGGATGTTTTCTTGCATAAATTTCTTTTCAGCACCTATGAAGGATGCATATGTGTTTTATGTAATAAAGTACCCTTAAGGGTATTTTTTCATTAATACTTTAATATTTCAGACGGAAATTGAGGTAAAGCAACAGATTAATGTGACATTCAATAACAGTGACCATTAGACAGTAGTGAAACAACTGATTTTTCATGTTTTAGAAGAATACACAGGTGTAAAACTGATGACCTTAATTATTTGGTATGTTTGAGGACACCCAAGTCAATTGCTTTGCATTATCTTCATACCTTACCTTGGCATCTAATTTAAATCTCCTGTTTACACATATTACCATAGTAGGTTAGGTACCTTTTTCATTTTCTTTTTTTGCTCTCAAGTTTTCACTGTGATGAGTAACCAAGAACCTTTTCAGAAGGAAGACTGGCAAGTCTGATTAAATTTTAGCTTTTGATTTTGCAGACTCTCTGATTGTTCAGATTTGGCTTTCCTAAGCAGATAGATAATATCCTTTTTACTTTTTTCTATATAGGAGAAAGTTTCAGTGTTTGCTTTTGTTCTGGAAAAGCATCTACCTGTACCATGACTAACATTTATGTCAAAATCTATTTGTAATGTTTTGTTTATTAATTTTATTAAATTTGAAGATTTGAAGAAGTGAGAAGAAATTTAAAAACTTTTGCCAACCAAGCGTGTTCAAAGCAGTTCTTTTCTTGCTGTTTGACGTTTTATTCAAATCTCTACAAATCCATGGATTTATGGGTTTTCAAAGCATCTATTTTTGCCATCAATTATGGCTTTTAGTGAACTGGATATCCTTCAGAATTCAAAACAAAACTAATATTTTCCTTTTCCATTGTGCTTTGCAAACATGAATTCTAGCATTGCTATTACCATCTTCATTGTTTAGCAAGTCCTGTAAATAGAATCCTCGTGGTCTGAGATTCCAGACCTGGTGAGATTCCAGATTACAGAGCTGTCACAGTGGAGCCTAGCAGAGAAAGGGGAGGTCTCCACACAGCCTCAGGTGCTGTGATGTAGAATGCACTCAGCTCTTCTGTATTGCACAGCTGTACAAGCTTCTGCCGAAAATTCAGTTTGGACAAGATATTCCATTTCTCCTTGTGAACAGACTACAAAAGAAATTCATCTGGAAGATGATTTTAGGCTGGAGGAGAAAGGAGATTGGTTCTCATTCATGTGATCCAAGTTGATCCAAATTTAAGCAATTTGTGATACAGCTGACATCATGGCATTTGACCTCCACATGTCTCAGCTTTTGTGGTGTTACAGTCCTTGCCTCTGACTTCCTATTTGATCTTAAGATCCTCCTTGGCAAAATAGACCAGATATGAATTCTCTTATGTTTTTTTCACTTCTTTCTGTATTCCATTCAAAATATAATTCAAGCCCAAACTTATTTCCCAGGTTTCATATACCATTAGAAACAGTTGCAATTTTAAATTAAGAACTGCAAAGAGAGGAAAAACAAGAAATGGTTTCACCAGTATGTTTCTTAACAGTTCCTGTAGTTTTTGTCACAGTACAAAGCTGCACTGTTATGCTCTCTGTCCTTCTGCACAGGGCTCCTCTGAACAGTAAGAGTAGTATCTTTGTAATAATATTGATTCCACATACAGTACCTTCAATGAGAAAACAAGACACAACCTTACTGTCTTAATAGTGTGCAAATCTCTGTAATGTACTTAGGTTTATAATTTATAAGAAAATTTTTGGGTTTCTTTGTACAAATTTTGAAATTAATAAAAAAACCCTCATTGAAATCTTTTATGTAAAATTTCACATTTTAGTTTATAAATGCCTCGTAAAAAGTTCTTAAGTAACCATTAATCTTTATATCAAGAAAAGCATTGCAGAGAACTCCTGTGTTTAGTAGGAGATCTGATAGGTTGAGACTTCACAGAATAGTTGCACTCCTGAGATATCTGTAGAAGCATACACTGAATTTCACAATCACATTCTTGTGCATAAGTATTTCAAATCTAAGTTAAACATTCTTCTTCACAGCTCTTAGTGAGACATGCTGCCTCAAGTACTTGAATTCAGCAATAGGACTTTTTTAGTCACTAAATCTCTAGTCTAGTGGTCATCTTTAGGGCTGAACTGAGATGAGTTCAGGGCTGTACTTAAACCTGGATATGGATAATCCTGAGTTTATATCTTTGTTAATGTTTTATCTTTCTGTTGTATAGTTTTTGAAAGGTTTGAGTGTAAGTAGAGATATGTGAATAGGAAAAAATGCATTCTTCCAATGACCACTTAAACTACAATTGTGTGCCTTGAATTTCTGTTTGTTTAGTAATAGGCACTTAACAGCATTGCAGCTACAAGGAACAGATTTAATTTGTGAAGCCCAAGCCAGGTGACAGTTCCTAGTCATTGCTCAGTCAGAACTAATGGAAAAAAATATCAGCTTATAGCAAGGCCATGCCTGATTGAGAAACTTCTGTCCCTGGGTCACACTTACCATTCCCTCTCAGCGTCCTTTGCTCCTGCTTCATCTTCAGCTGAATGTACATTTTCTGTATTCTCTTCAAGAGTGTTAAAACTTGATCTATAAGCCATGTCTAGGACTTTCCTGTAAACCAAATCATTGTCTCTCTAGAAATTGATGAAATTATGTATTTTTGCCATGTGTTTAGAGTTTTCCATGCCATACTATATTGCACATGTCAAAACACAGCTTGCTTCAGAGGATGAAATAAGCAGCTAAAAATCAATAAACCTCTTTACAGTTTGCCACCAGTGATCATTACAAAGTGTTTATTAGTTGTCTTTCTTACCCTTCAGATGTAAGAAATAACAAATCTGTTGAGTCTTAGTGTGTCAGACTAGCGTGCTGCCTGCCTGTGCTGCCTGCCGCGAGGTATCAGCAGGGCTGGCGTGAGCAGCAGCAGCACTTCAGCCATGCTGGGGAGGCACCTGCTGCTGGCCAGGTGCTGGATTATAACACACTGGGACATCTCTTCGCAAAACATTTTTTGTAGTCCTTTTTTCTTCGACTTTCATGCTTCCTCAGCAGGACTCTTGGTGGTTCAGTGCCAGGTAGTACAACACCAGCCACTGGAGAGGAATAGGCGAGCTGGCACTTGGGGCTCAGGGAGCGTCAGCAGGCATGTTTTCTGTGTGCCTTTTCCTCTCCCTCATGGCTGGGACTGTGAGGAGCCCCCTGATGTGTTTCAATCTTGGAATTTCTCATCTGTCCCCTGCTTAACTGAGGTGCTCTCTGCTACATCCAGGTCAAGTGATCAACGCATACACAATGCAAACCCATTTGTTTGATAATATAATTTTCTTACCATCAGAGAGACTAATGAAAAACACAACCATAAGAAATTATGAGATATGAAAGCATAAGGTGCTTTTCTCCTTTTCTGCTAAATTTTTCTCTCTTTTTTAATAATTCCCTAAATTTTCTGGTTTGGCTTTCATATTGTTTTTTAAAGTCCAGTTTTACAGATCATTGGTAAGTGATGTGGATTAAAGAAATCATACTTGGATCATTCATGAGCAAGGAAAACTGTCAATTTCTTAGTTTAAAATAGCAGTAACTAAAAAGTGTTTGGTTAGCAATTCATGCAAGCAGTGTAGATGTGAAGGAGATAACATTTCTCCCCAGGGAAACACACCACCCCTGGCAGAGTTCAAATGGCATTTGAACAATACTCTCAGCCACAGGCTGTGATTCTTGGGGATGGTGCTGTGCAGGGCTAGGAGTTGGGCTCCATGATCCCTATGGGTGCCTTCCAACTCAGCATATTCTGTAATTCCATGATTAGGTGATTTTATTCAGGCTGGTGAAAAAGGAGGTAATTTAGTCTCTGAGCCTGGAGGAGTCCAACACACATTTTGTCCTAACAAAAATGTACCACAAAAGAAAACTGGTTACGTGTCTGTTTGTTTAAATGGCTGTTTAAAAGTTCTTTTACATTTGTGATAATTTCTATTATGACTCTTTTTATAGGCTTGGGAAGTGGTGGGCTGGAAGCTGTTATCAAAACTCGGTCATGAAGACTAGAGGCAAAAATCTGAGGCAAAGTAGGCAAGTGAGGAAAATTAAACCAGAAGTTAAAAATGGTCCTTGTTTCAGCTATTCTCTGTGCACTGAAAAGGCTTCAAATAGATTTTTTTCTCTTGAGATCTAGGCCAAAGTAGACAATCTGAAGTTGAAATTGTCACCACTAACCTACACTTTTCCTGCACATCACAGGTGATATTTACAGTCTTAAAGTTGTTTAAACATGTCTGTCTTCTGTACAGATTTTTTAATGTGAAGGAGAAATTAGTATAGAAGACAAAGCTGCTGTACAGTCTCATTATCCACAAATGCAACCAGGCTTCCATGTACATCTCTCTTTAAAGTGACGTGAATTTTTTCTTTTCTTTGTGACTGTATCAAAGCTTTATATCTTTCATCCCTGTAATGTGTTGTGAAAAGCATCAGACACATTAAGTTGCCTGATATATTTTTGCTATTTTCTTTCTGACATATTATCCCATGAGACAAATGACTAATCTACACTGGCATATTCCCTGGTGACTTTGTATCGGTGGAATTAATTCACAACTCAAATCCCTTCCTATGCTGTTCTCCAGAGAAGTTGTCAGATGAAGCAGGTGTGCCAAAGGTCTGAATGAAGTCTTGAGGGCAAAATTATGGGTGAAAAGGTTAAGGAATGAGAAGTAGCTTTGTTTCCATTTGTTCCTAATTGAAGCATCATTATCAGGAACAGGATGTTCCCTGAAGTAAGGGGAAGTCAAGCAGACCCAGCAAGTCCCTGCAAACTTCAGTAACCAACCTCTACAGCTAACTAGAAAAATCCTGAGAGCTCTTCCCTAACTGTTGCCTGCATAGGTGACTGATATCTCCTTGACAGGGTCTCAGGTGAGAGAAGGGATATTCCCTTCATAGGGAATATGGTATTCTAGTTCAGGTTAGAGACACCTTTTAACACCTCCTATGCACCAAACCTTGGTGTTCTCTACTATTTTATACATCTTATATAGGACAAAATCGAGACTGTTCATGTGCCCAGCAATTGTAAAGAAGAGGGAAAAAAAAAAAAAAAAAAGAAAGGTTAGTAGTTCAACACATTTATTACTTGATTACTTTCTGCTCTTTATTCTTCAACCTGCCTGTAATGGTTTTTTTGCTATCAGGTACCCACAACATTATTGCAGCACTGCCTGGTGGAGTGGTGGTGGAGACCGGTCACAAAACTTTTTTGCCTACTGGTTGCCCTCACCCTTAGCAGAGCTGCATCTGTTTAGTGGCAGCTTACTCAGATACTGACTATGGCAATGCTTTCTGAAAAAGCACATTGGGATTCTCATCCGTGGAGTTCCATCTGAACAATTCTTGTGCAGGTCCCTGATGCCCGTCTTTTCATAATTAATCCATCACACTGTGTTATGAATTGTTTCTGACCCAGCAGTACAGAAATTCTTCTAGAAAGTCAGTTTCGGCTGATAAAATAGTTAGAATTTTTAGATCAGTTTGGGGAAAAATTAACACACATAAATCTATCAGAATTTGGGTGTGGCTGCCTAGTCTTGATGAATTTTTGTTCCTTATCTTTTCTGATACACAGATCTCCGGCACAAAAGCCCTCTGAAATGAGCTCTCTAAGAAGACAGCTAAAGCTATATAGAGAATGATGATTAATAAAGTCTCCTCCTCTCTTTCCTCCCTCCATCCATCTGGAACAAAACTGTGGCAGACTAGAGAGATACACATTACTTATTTTCTGTCATTATGATCTGGGTGGATTTATTTGGAATCTCTTGAGAGGATGCAGAACAAGCACATTTTGATTTTGCTTTTTGATTCTGTCAGAGAAACATTTTCTGCTCATATCCCAAAATATGGATTTAGGTTTGCTTGCACCCTAGGGCAATCAGCAATCACTTTGGGGTCAATAGAAGCTTTTCTATGTGTTAAAATGTCATTGCTTCTAAATATTGTATCTTACTACCTTTGAGGAGTGGAATTGGAGGGTTTCCAGGTTGTCACTGGCTCACAGCGCTGAATTTAGCTGTTATAGGCATTCAATATCATACTGTTTTCGAAAGCAGAAAGTGTTGGTGTTCCTGCTTAACCTTTTACTACTGATATTTTAGACATTTTTCAGAAGGATGAGAAACATAATTTTAATATTATCATTTTACATTCTTGTACATTCTTGATATATTCTTCCTCAAAACAAAATTCATGCATGCCAGCTCACACAATTGCAATGTATAAATATTTTGATTAATACGTGTGTAATGCAACACAAATGACCAACATTTGTTCATCAGTCCTGAATTTGATATGGCTATGTCACTAAATTTTGGAGATCACTAAATTTCATTTTTCCCCCCTCAGTTTTCTATCCCTTCATTCTTAGATGAGCAGCATTTACTTATGCACAAGATAATGAAAAGGTTAATGGAACACAAAAGCATCCAATTTCCATCAGTAGAGTATCCATGAACCATGAAGCAATAAGCCAAATATTTGTACTACAGCTTAATAAAGTGCCATTTGTTCTCTACGTGTTTATTAGAGGAGCCTTGTAACCCCAGGGATTTCCCCATGCACAAAGTAAAAAAAACCTGTAATCCAGAATTATTTCTCAATTACTTTAATCTTGGAGATCGTACAGTCTTTTGAGTGACAAGTGCACCAATGTGTTTTGAAACTGCCATTGCAAAGGTAGGATTTGTGTTCATATGTTACTGGCACTGTGATATTTTAGTACACTCAGTAGAAGATAGATTATTCCTTAGTAATTAGTCCAAAGTCTTGATTCATATTCCTAAACAGGCAGTAAGTCAATAGACTTTTAAATCAGTCGGAGTCAAACATGCTAACATACCTTTTAAAAGGATTTTATTCTGTGATAAGCATTTTTATGCTACTTCAGGTTATTTATTGCATCTGTTTACATAATAAGGGGGATAGTTTATGCTCATTCTTCTAGTATTTCAAAAGACACAACCTGCATTGTTTATTTTTTAATCCAGCTTGGATCAAAATCCAACTGCTGCCACTTGCAAATACTCATCAGTACAGTAAAACATTGCACTAGTAAAACATCTGGTAGCACACAACTTCTAACTTTCTTATGGTTATGTGTTTCTTTCATATTTTAATCTTTTTCTAAGGCACCCCTTTCTCACAACAGTGTTTTGCAGTGGCAGAAATTAACTGCAGCACTGTGCACGCCTACTATGTCCTAATATTATTTCCAGGCATGCAGCATTGTGCCATGCTGTAAATGAGCTGCTCTAAGGGTGTGGTAGGTGATGAGGATCAAACTCCCAAAAAATGTCATTTTTTCATCTTCTCCATTATGTGGATTTTTTTAAGCATCCAGCCACTATCTCCAACTTGTTTCCTGATCACTGTTTCTCAAACTGACTTTCACTCTCTTCACAACTTCCTCACAGAAGCTTCTGTTTTGGAAAAATCCGCTAAGATATTTCATATTAGAGTATGTGTAGCCCATTCTTTTATTTTCTCTCATTCAAAGCAACTACTAGAGCAGTCAATCATGCTGTGTTGGAAATTAAATCATTTGAGAAATGCATGATGAAGACAGTAAATGAAAATCACCAGATGCCACAGGTATTTACAAAGCAATTGCTTATGGTGGAGTAGTAGTTGTGAGCCCATAAACACTCAATAGCAAGTGTGGGAAAATCCAGCTACTTGTTGGCTGTTGAAAAACTTTCATAGCGGGGGATATAATTCCTGAAACTGTGCGTCATGCACTTCCTATTCCTGCAATGCTGTGAGAAAAGCAAGAGCTGGCTTGATGATGGAAATACAGCTTGCTGTCCTGCCTAGATTTGGACAACAATAATTATTTTGGTATCAGAATACCCAGGGTAGGTGGGTTTATCATCCACAGACAGCAAATTGCAAAGCCAAGCAGGTGTATTCAGTGCCTAATCTATCCCAACAGCGACTCTTTTTGGCCCAGACTTGTCTATATCTCGTGAAACTGTAACAGAGATGACGCAGAATTATTTACTGTTGGAGCAGGCACAAGTCAGTTTGGCAGCAGAAGTATCACAGGACGATATCCAGATCCTAACTCACCAAATATTGCTGCTGCTGCTGCAAGGACAACTAACAATGCCTACACGTGCTACTTGCCTCTTCTCAGAGGTGACCTGCTGGAGCAGAGCAGCAAAGAAAGGCAGATTCACACTGGCTGTGGCACACATCTTTCCTCACTGGAGCATGAGCACATTGCATAACAATGTGGGCCAGTGGTCTGGGCCAGCGCCTCCTCCACCACCATCTGAACACAAGAAGTGTCTTTGTTTTCCTCCCTCCCCCACTGTATGATAAAATTTATTTTCTTTTTAGAAGAAAACAAATCAGAGAGAACGAATCAGTCATTACTCCAGAAAATTTAAATAACTCTGCACTGGTATAAAACATCTAAAATGAATCTCAGAGGAGCTGTTGCTGCTGTTTTGTTCTTACAACATTCTGTAATTTATCTGATTATTGAACCAAAGTGCAACATGGAAGCAGTTTTCTTTGTACTTGACCTTTTGGTCTCAAATACAAAAAAACACATGTATTTTTATGTAGAAACACTATTTTTGAGTTCTTATTAGTATATTTGCAATGTGGCATAGTGCAAGTATCCAGTTGCTGAATTCTTTAGAGATAAACTTTGAGATCTTCACCCCACTTAAATTAACTTTAATCAGTAATGTTCCATATACATTTCTATTTGTTTCCTTTATGATCATGTTTACTTTTGACTGCATTAGAAGCCTCTGATAAAATGTTTTCTTTGTGAATCCAGACTCTTTTTTGGTTGACTTTATTGGTTTTTNAATTTTTTTTAAAAAAAAAAAAAAAAACAAACAAACAAAAAAAAACAAAAACAAAAAACAAAAAACCCAACCTAACAAGAGAACCATAGCCTATAACAAACCCTACCACACACTAGATTTTAGGGAACATATTGTTGGGGATACAATATTTTTTGGCATGCTTCTCTGTGTAGGCTGAGATTGAGTAACAATTTTTCACCCTATGTACCTTCTTTTACCACCTACATGCCACAGAAAAAAACTGGCCACCTTGAAATAAGGAGTCTTTGTTCCTGACATTTACAGTGAGGAGAGAAGGGTTTTGTGATGGGACATTGGGAAGCAAATGCTGAAGCAATAAAGAATGATTTATCTTATTTTGTTTTAGTGCTTGTGGTACTGAGATTTTTAACCATAGTTTCCTTTTCCATCTTTCTCCATAGTTTTGCTGAGTCTGAAAGAACTCATGGTTCTTTATGGGCTCTGTATCTTCTGTGTTTGCTTCCTCTATGAACTCTTCTTTGCCTTTTAATACTGGGTAGCCTTTCCCTGGGTGTTCCAAGGGTATTCTGTGCCCTGGAATGGCACTGATCCCTGTACAAAGTGGTGCTAAGCCCTCATGCCACAACATTGTGGCAGCACTCCTTTGTTTATTTCCTTTGTTTTCTTGTATCAAAACTCGGCTTATCCCATGGGGTGAAGAGCATCTTTCATTAGATTTTGTGTCCTTCTTTAAATGTCCAAAGGAACATCCATATTCACTCTGATTTCTGGCAGCTGACCTTCTGTACCGTGATATTATATTAGACTGGAAAAACAGGCAGGACACCTTTCCTAGGGCAGTAGCATCCACTTGTGGTTACCGCCTTGATGACCTAGGCAAAGAAGGAGCATTTCCGAGACATGGGGACATCTTAAAGCTTCTGAATGTGTAATCATTTAATCCTTAGGTAGCAGAGTTAGAAAATCCAGACAGCAGTGCCAGCCAGTGCTGTGGACACAATGGCACTGCCACGTTGGTGTTAGAGCTGCTTGCGCTGCCAGACACCTACACAGAGTGTCACAGTGCACAAATGTCAATCAAAGGGTCACACAACTCCAAGGATTGCTGTTATGTTATTTGCCAAAGGTCAGAGTTCAGCTGTCAGGACAGACACTAGACTAGAATACATGTATTCCCTGGACCATGCTGATGGAAGATACTTTATAGCATAAACCATATTTTATATATTTTCTGGAAGAAACCTCTCTCAAGATAGTTCCTCAAATACTTCTCAGCCTAGATTTCTCTCTTTAGATGTCCTTGGTTGCTTCATAATCTTTCTTTTGGGGGACTGTTTGATACCAGTCCCCAGGCTGCTTGTGTTCCTATCCCACTGATGGGAGCGCTTGTTCAAAGGACATTTGCAGCAGCTATTTAATTCTGTGTGGGGAGCAGAAGCCTTTGAAATGGATGGAGTTGTGGTGAACTGTCAGAAAAGAGCATTAAAGAAACACTTTTCATGTATTTAGAATATTGTTAGCATTTTACATAATTTAAACCTTTGGGTAGTCATGTTTTACTTATTTGAATACTGCTTACTGTGACACGCCTTGCAGTAGAGTTGTGAAGGGAGTGGTAATATTTCAAAATAACCCAGCTTACTTGGGCAATATTGAATTCTGTGAAAAGGAGGTGATCTGCGAGGATTAGGCTGTGCTCATACATCCCTAAAAGTATTAGAGAAGAGCAGCAAGAAAAATATCAATTTAAGAAATGTTTCCTTCTTTCCTTCTCGTTCTTTCTTTGCTATTTCTGCTAGACAGGTCTGTCCTCACACCACTGAGTGGGAAGCAGAGGTTCTCATGGTTCAGAGGGTATTCCACAGTTTTGAAAACTGCAGGAGAACATAGGAAGAAGGAAGGAGCCTGAAGAATTTCAGCAGTGGATGATTTTGCTAGAATTAAGAGTGAACATAACTGACTGTAAAAGGGATAGACAGTTTTGTAAATGTAGCTGCATTTTCTGAAGGGTCTGCCCAAGAGTATTCAGAATCTGACATCCTGTGACCCTCAGCTACTTTTTTTGTGAATCAGCATGCTGAAGGTATCTGTATACAGACTGATACATAAACTCTTGGAATTTCACTTCTTAATATAATTGTCTAAAAATTAAAAAAAGTTGACCAAAAGACCCAAGCCTGCCCTCTTGTTGATTCATTACCAGTCCTGCAGATAAAATTAGGGAATATTTTCCTTGGTTTCTGGTTGTCTATTTTTATGCTTGGGGACCTTGGACTCCCAGAGGAAAACAGTAACTGATTCTGTTATTCATTCAGAAATACCTTTTGACTGAGCTTCCTGTTCATAGAATTTTGATAGTGCAGTTCAGAGAAGTTGAACCTGGATTAATGGATGGAAAATGGTTTAAAGAGACAACCTGAAGTATTTCTACAAGCTTGTGGACTGAGGAAGGACCAGCAGCTGTATTTGCCTTCACAGTAGTATAAAAACCATAGAGGGCAGATGCCAATTGTCTCTGTCTCTTCAGCTGTTTAATTGCTAAGGTGTTAAAGCTGGGCACTTGCTGTGCAAGAGAACTGCAGGGAAACCTTGTGTATGGGAACTGGACAGGAAGGGTTAGTTCTGTAATAATACCCTGTAAGGCATCCTCTGGACTCAAATCTGCCATCCCCTTGAACTGGTACCATAATGTCTGATTTCAGATCAAAGCCAGTGGTGAGAAAAGTGTGTTACTTTTTGCCTGTGGTTGTGCAAAACAAGGTGCCTTATTACACTGAAAAACAGCCCAGGTTTGCCCCAAGCTTTAGATGTCTCATTGGCATGCTTAACTCACAAGTTCAGTCCTTCTATCACCCTATGCAGTAAAACAGAGGATAGAGGAGTCACTAGAAAGTCACTTTGGCTGAACCTTCAAACTATGTGTCCAACTTGGACATCATTGGTACAATGAATTCTGTGATAATCTTTTTACAAGGGCAGGACATCAGTGCTGAGATGATGAGGTACACAACTGAACTAGCTCATCTTTTTTACCATCCATTTGGATAATAATGCTCTTGAAATGGTTATGATTTTTTTGCCATTTCTAAATTAAAACTGTGATTTATTTAACCAAAACCAAAAACCTAAATTTAACTAATTTTTTTGAGAGAAATCTATTTCTTCTACAAAAAAATTATCATTAATTATATTTAGTTTGAAAAAATAATTTTAAAAAAAGACCTTAAGTCTCAAATATGTATTATTTTCTTTTCTTCAGCTATCATTTTCCGTGAGTTGCACACACAAAAGAGATATACTCGTGGCTTCAAGTCCTTCATCTTTGACACTCTTGTCCCTCTTGTGTACTGAAAAAAATTGCAGTCAGTCCATTGTGCACCATTTGGTTTGAGAGGGTCAAAAGCCTCTGAGCAGCTGAAGCCATAGGTTGCCATCCCTCTATTGCCTCCCTTTGTAGAGGCATCCCCCAGGTGACTGTGCAGCACCCTCAGGAGTGAGTGTTGCTCAATTGCTCACACATTGATGCTCAGTCCTTCTCCACTTGTTCAGGATGTCTCAATATGAGGATTAAAAAAATTCATAAAGATGTAAAGTTTCAGCATAAGCATGAGGCTGAAGTTATGCCAAGATATTGGCAACAGCAAAACCACCTGCAAGCCATCAGGCAGAATGCATTAAGTAATTTTAAAAAAATATAACCAAATGTATTAATAGCATAAAAATTCATGCTTCTTATAAATGAATAGAAAATTTTCAAGAAAATTTATGTCAAAAAATCAAGATCTACATTGTCTTCTAGCTAGTTGTCAGTCCCATTTCAAAATATCTCTCTATAATAAAAACTCAGTCTTGCCATAATTGCAGTTCTTTCTTGATACAAACATTTAAGCATCTAGTGATATGGGACACATTTTAAACTTTATCCCCTAAAGCCCTCTAAAGGATAAATCCTTTCAAAATGGATTTAACATCATCTCAGTTTGATAGATATTTACGATATAAAAGACCTAGCCCACCTGCTATTTTCCTTTGTCAAATAGGATTATTCTTATTCTTGGTTACTTGATAATGCTTTATTAAATGGATTGTGTTCCTTTAGACATATAAACTCTATTTTATTTCCCAGAGTTCTTTCCTTTATTTTTAGTGTGTGGCAGCAGTTAATGGTTTAAATATATTTAGTGTACAAAATTTAAATAAAATAGGAATGGCAGCCATCCAATACAGCAGTGTAGCTTTGTGTAATGAGCTCTAATAAAGAAGATAACAAGTCTATTAGCTAATATTAATTCTTAGAGTATGTGTCCAATTAATTGTAGGATGATAAAGAGGAATTTAATGGTTGAAAAAGCATTAGTCTGGCTAGTTTATCAATATCTGGTTTTAATTTTAGAAATGTGAATCCTGTTATTTTCAATTACATCTGTTTCTCTCTCCTTGAGCACCCCTTTTTCTACATACATATTTGGATGTGGAATTTTTGATTTTGTTTTTTCCTCATCAAGCTTTCTATTTTTGTTCAAAGGTATGAATGAATGAATGAACCCTTTCAACCACTCCTGTGCATTTCTTCCAAAATTGCTGCCGTCTAGCAGCATGAGTAGCTTCAAGCTGCACACGATACTCCCAAGTGTGTAATCAGCAAAGTCATATGGTTTAGGTAACCAGTTCTATGAGAAAAGCAATATATAACCAAAATCTCAAATTCTTAATTAAAAATTGTGCTACCCAGGCCTCTCTGGACATGCACATATCTTACATTCCAATAAACCGAGTCTCACTGAGACTTACATTGGGAAAATACCATAAAAAGCTCCTACTTTTTGTGTTCCAAGATGCTTTCTCCAAAGCACGTGCTTTTATTTCATATTTACTCCATGTAAGACAAGGTTTCTTTCTGTGTATTATCTTTAATACCATTTTTTTATATCAGAGTGAGCATATTTTAATAAAATATAGTGTGAGAACTTAAAACCTTAACTTTCAATTAGCTGTAAATAGAGGATACTAATATAGGACAATCCTCACGTCTGGCGAAGAGTTCCTTTCGCTAAGTTATTGTTCCTTTGCATTATATTCTCAATCCCATGAAGACTTACAGAAGCTTTCAATTTTGTATTAACTGTGAATATAATTAGTGTTGTTGTCCTGTTAGATTACTTATGACATTGCTAATTAAAATTTGAATTAGCACTGTTGTCTATACTTCCCTACTGAAAAAAAAAAACCCTAATGTTAACTGGGAATGTGTGAAATAACTGAGCACTAAAATTTTATATTTTTACTATTGTGAATGACCTATATGAATGACCAATATCACCTAGTTTTCTTTTAAAACTTTTTGAACAATGACATCCGAACTCTTTTTCCTATTTTTTATTGAAAATTTTTTTCTGACTTTCTCTGTGGTGATACAAAGGAAACCTTGGATGATATTTTCAGTGTAAAACTAGACATGGTGATGCAAATTCAGAAATAATGTAAAATTCATGGACAAAGTTATAGAAAAATGCAAAGGATATAAATGCAAATGATAAGGGTATCCCAAGATTTGATGAGATTAATGCTTGCTTTAGGATAGAAATGGATTGCAGAGCCTGAGTTTTTGATTTTGTGAAGCTTGGGCTGCATTTCCCCCTGAATTCAGAATGGTTTAGAAATGATCTGCAATAGTGCTCCTTCTTTTCACTCCCCAGACTTCTGCATCCTCTGGAGCATAAAATCTATCTTGAAAAGCTTCTCTCTGTTAGAATGGAGAGGTTATATCCCAATTGCAATTTGCTTTTTCCTCTCATATGATAACCAGAAATAATAGCCAATTTCTGGTGGTTTTGCAACCTTTTGGGATTTAGTGAAATTGAAACATTTTGTTAAATTTTTGCAGAAGTATATTTTTATCAGATACTCTGTCATATCAAGTTATTTCTTGCAAAGCTATGATGTGGACTCTTTTCCTGGTTGAGCAGATACTGCTGTTTGCTTGAACAGTTTTAGTCAGAGAGTATTTCTCTGTTGGAATGCAATAAATTGTAGAAACATTTTCTGAGTTCATGGCATAACCTATGATGATAAGTCATGTTAATATAAGTTGCAAAAATATTTTTTTCATGTCTAAATCGTTTACACTCTTATCCTGGAAGCCAAAGCTGGATTCATAAATATACATTACAGATTTAGCAACAATGGAATACAAAAAGTATTTTTACTTTTAACATTCAGATCCTGTATAAAATAGTAATATAAATAAGGAAGAATTGATTTTAAAGTTATTCAGTGTTTTTTCGAGGAATATTTACTTCCTTACCCACATACAACAAACTTCTTTGAAAAATGGGATATGATTACCCAAAGATGCAATACTTGAATTCTAAGCTATTGTATGCAATGAGTACTAGTTTTATCCTGGTATGGAATACTAAATAAAGAACATGTCTCCTTGGAACTGCCAGTGGTATGCTGTGCACATGTCTGTAAGGTGGACAGTGAGTACAAAGTTGACCTATATCTCAACAAAATAGATTACAAGCTATATCTAATTCAAAGCTCACATATCTGCATTAATACTCTGGCATGTGTAGGCAGTATACTGTTTCTCAATAAAACATTGAGCCTGATTCCAGTACTCTGTTATCACAGAGGTTATAGACTGCAGCTGCCTTGTGTCCCAGAGCTCCTGGCAAGACTTGCTCCACATTATTCAGTCTCTTATGTAGGAATCATTTACCAGTTGTCTGGTAAACGTTAAGGGGATTCTCATATATCAACTTTGTTTCAGTTCCTCCTTTTTATGATAAGGTGATAACACCGTGAATTTTAGGAGAGGGCAAAAGGAAGATCAGTGACATTTCCTCTGAGTGTAGGGCACAGCCAGTGACACATAATGCAGCCCCATTCAGGCAGCCAAGCTGTCTGCAGAGGAGCTGGCTTTAGCACAGCTAGCAGCATTGTACCTGCACCATTTCATCACTCTGCCCATTCTAGTTAATTTCTCACTACAGCAATTAGTATGGGTACAAAAGTATGATCATGATGCTAGAAATTACCTTGCCTATGCTTCTATGTTCCCAGATGTCCCAAAGCAAGGAATGTTTGTATGGCTCTCTTCAAGAGGTGTTTTGGTTGCCTATTATTCATGCAAACTACATTTTGATGCACCTAAATTTTCATTCCTGTCTCCCTTGGAAAACCTCCTGTAAATTTAAATGATGGACACCATACACCCGAGATTATTTGAGAGGAAGTCTTTTCTGCAGAGGCAGCCCAGTAGACACTAAGGTAGAAAAGTAGCCGGTTTAGCTTGACTAGTTTGGTTACCAGCTTTCAAGGCTTATGCCTTTTATGACTTAGCCATCCCACCATTTGACCAGTCAACATTAAATCAGTCCTCAAAATTATGTGATATACATCTTCCAGAAAGGACTGTGATGAAAGAATAGATAACTGCAATGCCACCCAGCTCCACAGCTGTTTATTCCCATGCTTCCAAATGTAAAAGAATGGGCATCAGAAATAAAAACACTATTCCATCACTGACCTGATTGTGTTGTGTAGAGAGATAAAGCCACCTCCACTTGGTTTTGGTTTGTTAAGTCCAGACTACTGTAAGCCCTGTTTGCCAAAGCACTATGCACTGAGAATTCTTGCTAAATTCATCTCCACTGACCTTCTGTCTGTTTAAAGTTAACATTTTCCATGATCCTTAATCCTTGTTTTAGAATTTTTGTATGCATTTTGCCCCTAAATATCTGAGCCTCCATGTGGCTATATTAAGGTATTTTGTCTCAATGTGCCCCTCTTACAAGCAGCTTACCCAGTACCTGTCTTTCTCATTTAGGGTGTTGTCCAAGAGTGATAAGGTTGAGACATGTCAATTTTTTCAGTCAAAATTCTGTAAAGTATCAAGTTGAAATATGGTATGTATGAACACACTTTCTTTTCCTTTGTCAACTACCAAATTTAAAGTAATGAATAAATTGGTATTTCTCTGAAAAAAACCCCAAACATTTTCCATAGTATAATGATGAATTGACTACTTAAATGCCTAAGTTTTAATTAGTAATTAAATCCAATACAATTTTTGTTCTGTTTGGTTGTTTTCTTGCCTGGTGATTGATGCACCTGATTGTCGCTGTGTTAACTGACATGCAGTCAGTCCACTTGCCCTTTTCAGATGTTGGCACAGCTTTAGAATGAGAATTTCCCTAATACCTATTTGTACTAAAAATGAGCATGGCTGCTGGAGATCCATCTTAGACAGCTCTTTCACTTTTTAGAAAAATAATGTATGTTCAGTTCTTTTCTGCAAAAAAAGCAGCCAGCTGTTTGTAAAGATTTCTGTGATGGTTTAATGCTGTAAAATGGTACAAAATATAGAGGATATGGTTATTGCCTCGAAGCTTTTACAAGATACATTACTTGTCAGTCATGCATATTTTCACATACCTACAAACACATCCTTACTTCTCTGCAGGAAGAAATAGTCATGTTGCATTCTCTCTCTCACCAGAGATAAAAAAGGGACTGACAACAGAAGTCTCCTTCTCGTTAAATTGCATGGTGGGCACCATTTCAACAAACCTGGAATGGTCCCCATGTTTTTGTGTCCTGAGAAAACTGTCTAGGTTTTTATCATTTTTTAATCTACAGGGTAGCTTAGTTTCCAGAGCTGTTGGCTGGTTTCTTTGTCACTGGAGTTGGGGCTTCATGGGCTCACACTTTCTCCCTACATGCAAGTCAGCAGAGACTCAGTAGCTCGTTGGGAACATGTATATTTTATGTCTAGATGAAACCAGGCTTCCTATGCATTTATTATATGCTTAATTTGGTGTGACAGGTTGCATTTTTTTTGCAGTTATGATTTTTGAGAAAAGGAGGCCTTGCAGCAATTGCCAGAAAGCTTCACCCTTGCATTGTACCATGCAGAGTTTGGTGCAGTTAGCCTATTCATGGATTGGCCTGGCACACATGGCAGAAATCAGCAGAAAATTTGGATTCAAAGTGAACCCAATGTACCAATATAATGCATCTAATGTAAAAGCAGAATTAAATATCCAATATGCAGTAGAGAAGTATAACTAGCTTTCCAGATGAGGAAGTATAACCAAATCCAATATTGCATGCAGCCTTCAAAGTAGTTCTAACTCAATTGGTAAAATGAAAATTTTTAAAATAAATGGATACAAAACCATTAACCAAATACAGTATCCATAATAATTTATGTTGCAATTAATCAGAATATCATATGGGGAATTTTAAGGGCTGTTTTTATGATGGAACTGAGTCTTAGAAATTGCTTGATGTCATCGTTTGATATCATCTTTACTTGCATATGCCCTAGGAACTATACAAACAGAAAGATTGTATCTAGCACGTTACCATCTCTCTGAGCTTTCATGTTTTTAGTTGCTTTGAAACTTCTGTATGCTTTGGATAAAACCTGAAAGAGGATGAAGGTAGAAGAAGGGTCAGGGACGTGTACGAAACAGTGTCATGTTGAGACACAGGTATGAATTTTGTGGTCTTTAGTCTTTGAATGCTTGCTGTCTCTGTAAAGTGGAAGCTGGAGACAAATATTGGTGAGTGATTATCAACATGTCCAAAAGACTATGTAGTTTCCTAATGAAAAGTAGGAAAACAGAAAAAAAAATTAAATATTGTTTGTAAATTGTAGTTACGGCCATATTAAAGCAGATGTTCTTTATGGCTGCAAAAAGTTTTCTAGATGGTCTCTATATTCACATTTATGTGAATCCTAATTCTATTTTGGCACTCAAACTGTATCTTTACAATAGCTTCTCCTTGTCTGTCTGAACAAGAAACAAATAATTTCTTGTTGAAGTTCATAAAAATTGCCTGGTATGTTATGCCACAAACTGCATCTCTAATCCTTAAAAAAAGAACAGTGTGGGCAGATGATTTCACCTAAATAAAGGTTTTTTGGGGAAAGTCAGGGGACTCCATGTGGGTGTAATGATCTACATTTATGCACCTGTGGACCTCAAGACTCAGGCAATTTAAGGCATTAGAAGCTCTTTTTGCTTGAGTATTTCCATTAATTTTAGTAAGACGATTCACAGTAATAAGCACCAAGCTCGGAAGCAAAACAAGATCAGCCCCTACAGTATTTGAATGTTTGTGCAGTTCTGGTATCTTTGCCACTGAGTTGTTCTCTTTTATTCTTGCATAAACAAAGGATGCAGCTGTAAGTGAGTCTGAAAGCAGTGGTCACCTCTGCAGGACCAGTGTCTGTTTGTTGAATGCACAAGGCCATAGATCCTGTGCACGCTTCTGTCATTAGTCAGTTTTCTCCCCTGCTTCAGGAAAAGCCCAAGGAGAGTGACAGTGATACCTGCTGGTAAACAGATGACCTCTGAATGCTGACAGCTGTAATGTAAAATCCCTATTATGGATAACCTTGCCATATTATTTGACTTTGCAAGGAGTGTCTGTCCTTTCCTAAATTGAATGGTTGGATGGAAATTGTCATTCTTAATGTGTTTACTTTCCATTTAATGAGAAATCCCTTTATGAAGGGTGAAGACAATGCAGCCTCACATGCAGGTTTTGTCACGGTTTATCAAAGAAAATCCCCTTGCAATGTCAGAGCTCCTCTGTGGCAGGCAGCACGGGGAGCCGTGACCATCCACCGTGGAAGAGGGAATCGTTAAAAGTCAGTGCAAAAAGATTAAAGGGAGAAAATTTCAAACTGGAACTTATCTAGGGACAGGAAATGCCTCGAGGTACTTTCTGTGGAATTTCAGTGTTTTGCACTGTCTGGTAATATACTGTATGAGGTCTTCCAGTAATCAAGGCTTCTCCTCCCCTGGTACCCTCACCCTCCTTTCCCTCTTGCCTAGGCTTCACCATCATTACAGTGTAAAGACAATAGAAAGACATTTTGAGAGATTTTTTCTGCTTTCATGAATGTTCTCTGCAAGGGGAGAACTATTGAAGTTAAAAGCATGGTTGGTGGCAGAATTGTTATTGCTTACTGTGATTTTGAAAGACCCACATTCCCTGGCTAGTTGGTAAGTGCAAAGAGAAGTCAAACAAGTGTAAACTATAGGCAAAAATCTATTTTATGTCCAGGGAACATGTGATGTGCCATATAATTGCCTGCCTTTTATGCTCCATTATGCCAGTGAATGATTTCCATCAACACAAATGGCTCCACGAAATTCAATTTCATTACTAAACTGTGGTCAATATCCTGGTCACAAGGACAGGTGGCCAGAATCTGTGGCCATCACGTGTAGGGCTCCATCCACACGTTGTGACGTGCTGGGGCTGTGTGTCCTGATGGTTTCAATGGCAAGCCAGGTTTGGTGTGCCATTCCGCAAAGCTCAGCTCTCATCTTCTCTCATGTGGAGCTAGAAAAGTGGTTAAAAAGCTATGTTTGGTTGAAATATCTTTACTGTGGCTATTTTTTTTCCTGCATCTTTAACTCAGAAAGAATTTAAATGACAGTCCAATGTTCTTTAATTCCTGACCCATACTTTTGTTGTTTGTTTTTCTTTCACATAAAAATATGTAATCAGTGCTGCATTTTATAGTGAAAAAACTGTACGAACTCTATTTTTTTCAGGTGTTTGGTAATCCCTTGCATTATATCACTAAAACAGCATTTTCCCCTGCATTTTAATGAATGGGTAGATCAGTTTTAATGCATTCTATATGCTTTTTCTATATTTGAGTCCCTATATTTCATCTTCCTGATTGTACAGATTATATATTTCTGTGCTTTTTTACAGCTTCATGTTTAATTAGAAGCATTAAAAAATATAGTACATGATCAGAAACCCCATAAGATCATATGACATCTAACTAGAGCAACAGATTTTAATATTATCTGGAAATGCAGGCACTGTTGAGTTTGAATTTGTATCTCAGTGGAGTTATAATTTCCCCATAGTTAATGTTGGTAATATAGAGATCCTATTTTAACAGGGATAAACAAGTTTGGTAGTATTGTATATATTTAGCTGCAAAGAAAAATTGAAAATTGTGCACATGACTTTTAAAAATTCTCTTTCTGTTATCACATCCATGAGGTGAAATTAGGCATTGTAATTAAAGATACTTAAGAACAGTATTTCCTTATTTATGGTTGCATATTTTAAACAACTTTCAAACTCTCATTATGAACTTTTGAATTTATTTTCATTTCTAACACTTACTTTTAATTTGAAAGAAGAAAGTATCTGAGAAATATCATCAGATGAAATTTCTAATGGAAGTTTAAGCGATTCTAAAAAAATAACATGATTGCATTAATAACAAATCATAACCCCTTACAAATGAGAGCTACTTTCATTTTTATACAGCGTTGACATTTACTAGGAGCATACTTTTTGGTTAAGACCAATTAATTACACATTAAATTGAAATAAGGTCTTTTCAAATTCTGTGGCCTCAGATTCATTTTGCTTCTTGGAGGTGATGTTGGAAATAGCAAGCTGAATTATTTCCGTATTTTCAAGGCCTACTGGAAATAGCAGAGACAGCCAGGTGAGGAGGTTAAAATAAGGATAAAACAATTACTTGATGAAGCATGATATACAAAAAAGAAATGGGTTTTTGCCTTATCCAGTGGATTGAAGCAGTTTCATGTTGAAAGCTGGCACAGAGAAAATCACTTGGGATCAAGAAGGCAGTTTTTGCAATCTAGAGAGAAGGTAAGCATCTTTTTTTTTTCCTTGTAAGAATATTGAAATTTCTGCTTACAATCCAATGTGAAGCAGCTTATAACGTTTTTGCACCAGAAGACCAATTTGCTCATGGGAAAACTAATGGAACTGAAAGCCATTCTCTGTAAGGATACTCAACTGAGGACTGACAGGAATTTTTTTAACACTTGCATATATGTCTTTGTGGTGCTACCTAAGTAAATCATGTAAGACAGTCTTCTTCCAATTGGAAAAATACTTGCAGAACAATTGCTATATGTAATTGGTAGCAATTTGAAACAGCCTGGAGTCCCAGAAGCCAGAAATACAAAGGAATTGAAGAAGAAACTTCTCTCCCATTCTGAAGGAAAAGCTAACTTTTCCTTTAGTTTCTTTTAAAGCCAAAATTTGCCACAGTTACATAGGCCACCATTGACCACCCTTTGCACTAAAGCTTCCCTAAGCCTTTGTTTTCCAAGCATGGTTTTCCCTTGTACTCCTCCTAAATTTTAAATTCACTGCATTTTTCAAAGAGCTTTTCTTGTTGGTATTTTTTTCTGAAGTATCTAACAGCAGACAGCTACTCTATGGTGGTGGCAATCTCATGGTTATATTTGCTTACTTTATATGGAGTAACAGTGACATCCAGTGGTTGGCTATTTCAGCCAGATGTATAAATCACTATTCCAGGCAGTATTTTAGTGAGTGCACTCCTACCAGTGTTTCCCTTCTAGGGGTTCCCTTGGGTGGGAGATGAGGAGAAAGAGAAATAAAATTTATAGTGCAAGAGATTTACTTTAGGAGTTTGATCAAGTGTTGTGCTGAAGTGAGAGAAAATTATTTACGATTTTAAATTCAAAAAACTTTTTTTTTGGTTCATTTCTGTGATTAAAAATCAGTTCATGCAGGACTGGAAGGTTGCTTCACGACATTTTGAATTTTACTCTGTATCTGAAGTTTGTAGAATCATAGAATATCTCTGCCACATAACTGCAGATGTGCACATAAAAGAAGACATTTTCCTTTGCCATCTGCAATTAATAATCTTGTAGATGAATAAGGAAGAGAGAGAGAAGATAATGGGAAGAATTTTTCATCTCTTTTCTCTGTGGTGTGACATATGTTTATTCTAATGTCTTGTTAAACTAAAGGATCTGTTATTATATATAAAATAAGCATCCCAGAAACTGCATTCATTCTATACTGTGCAACTTGTTGGAACAATTTTTTGGTTGTCAAAGCTTGAATGAAGCTCTTAAGAATGAAAAGAAACTTTTATTATTGTTCATCTGAATCAGTCATCATGAAAGGCATCTGAACACAAATTCTTCACAGTGCAATTTTTTCTTGTAGGCCTTATTTGCTTCCATTCTAAACAGATGATCTGTCAACTAGAAATGTAAATCCAAATTGCTTTTCTTATATATATATATATAATCACTTATTATTGTCTCACATTCTGTAGTAGTCTCTTCAAAAGCTCTAAGTAGTAATTGTTTCCTTGATCAGTAAAGAGAAAGAACAGTGGGTGGTACCTCTGCACCTCCTTTGCTGAATGATAAAAGATTTTGGGTCCACCCAGTAAGAAATCTTTGTTCTGAACTGCAAAAGCATTAGAAATTGTCTAAGCTTTGAAAAGGTTGAAGTGCTGGCGCATGGCTTCTGAGTTATAGCAGGGATCATTCCTGAAATAGTGCTCAAAGTGATTAAGATAAGATAGATGGCAATGCCTACAGAGTAATAAAAAAGGGCTTCTTTATGGTCCTACTTGATTGTGTGACTGAAGAAGTCAACACATTACAAATCAAAACAGGCAATGTCCCCATAATTTTAAGCCAAATACTGAGAAGTCTGTGAATTTTATTACCAGTTAAGTAAATAAGAAACATTGATTTAATTTTGAGAAAGTAGCAATATGGTTCCATTCTCTTGTGTTTCTGTATTTTCCTGCTTCCCTAAGTGCCCTGCTTCCAGTAGTCCTTGATGAAATTTCTTGTTATGGGTTACAAAGGAAAACTTTGAACAAAAAAAGCCCTTGTAGACATTTCAAAATCTGGTGGTTTGTGACCAATCTCTTCCAGGGTTATAACGAACAATACTTTTCAGTTAAAGGCTGAGAACTGTGAGGTTTTCTATTAAGTCCCCCTAGGCTGGAAAGAGTGTTTTCAGCCATGTGTGCAGTGAAACATTTACTGTGGAGATGTCTGAGGAGACATGTCAGCAGTTGTTTTGGGAAAGTCTTGTGTCTGTCCAAGCCTTTGTAAAAGCTGATCTTAAAAAAAAAAAAAAAAATTATTTAGCCCTTCATTGGTGCATTTGGATGCTTAATTTTATAGTTATCTTTCAATTCAAAATTTAAGGAAAGAAATGGTGTTTG
This sequence comes from Vireo altiloquus, assembly GCA_013396875.1. Lineage (NCBI taxonomy): Eukaryota > Metazoa > Chordata > Aves > Passeriformes > Vireonidae > Vireo > Vireo altiloquus. The sequence goes on along the minus strand of VZRF01001859.1, from coordinate 464,635 downwards.
CTGTTCTTGGCTTCAGTTTTCATAGGGATGTAAATCCTTTAGAGCACTCAGGTAGGTCAGCTTCTGGGGAGATGCACTTGAGGGCTGATTTGCTGATGTGTGAAAAAGAGAAGTGGTTGGCTTGTTCCAGTACTTTAGGTGTAGATGGAGACATCTGTCTAATGGAATTTTTTTAACATGAAGTGTGTATTTCTTTTTAACATGAAGTTTATGTTTTCTTAAAAACTACTCACAGCATATTATGCACAGGATGTGTAGTCTGGAAAAGCATTTTTCTCAATTACAGTGAAAGTAATACTTTGACTAAAAGGGGTTCTCCACTTGCATTTCATTGATGGCTAGTTAAAATTTTCTTCTGCTCAAAATGCTATCTTCTGGTTTGGAAACCAGTTACAGCACTCCAATTCTTTTCACTTCTTGCTCAGTAAAAAGTGAAAGCAGTGAAATACAAAAGGCTGTTATGTACCAAGAAAACATCTTGTGAATTGTCCTTAGTTAACAATGACTGTGAAAAGGGTCACTGGATTTCAACATATAATTACAGTCCTGACTTAATAACCAAGAGCTCTTGCTACTCTGTTTTATACCAAAACTCTCTTACCCAAACCTACAGCAGTTTCAATCCATTCCTAGAACAAGTCATAATTTAATAAACATGTTTGGTCATAAGGGCACTTTAGAGAGACTTTTATGTTGCCTCAGTGACTTTCACTGGGTTTTCCTGGCTTCTTTGCATCTCTGTAGCACACAGGCTGTTACTCCTTTGGTCTGTATCCAAGTTGGAGTAACTATAACACAGTTCTGTCTGAATCTTTCTTTTTTGTCATGTGAAAAACTTCAGATATCTGTTTCTTTCTTACTTTAACCTTGAGCTTTGATCTTTAGTGACAGTTCAGATTTAAAATCACTTCCTACTGGATCACATCAGTAGGATAATTGAAGGGAATTGGAACCCAAGCTGTTTACTCAGTTGGCCATCAGAAAGTTTCCCTTCAAGGGAAGCATTTCAATTAGTGTTATACAAACCACAATGAGAGTGGAGACCAGCCTAAAGCCATGTATGTGGGTGTCAGTTAAATTCAGATGTCAAACATGGCTTTTAATTACAGACCCACGACTGCAAATCAGTGGTATTTGAAGCATGCTGGTGTTTTCAGCTTCACTTTGGTAACCCATGATATCTGAAAGTGAAGTGAGAACCTACAGGTAAAGGTTTATGCACGGGCCCTGTGTGCTTCCAGCTGTGGATACTACTGCTCATCAACCAGTAGTCTAATGAGTAAACAGACTCTTCTCTTCAGAAGAAGAACAGACAGTTTTCTTCACGATGTCTTTAACTGGTGGAAATAGCATTCTGGAGAGGGTAAACACAGGGTAAAGATGCCTTAGAGGTCTTCCAGCTCCTCCAGCTGTATCCTCTATATATCCTGCTCAAGACCACAAGCTCACCCTTTGGGCAGTTCTTTTTGGAGAGCATGTTAATGCTTGAGTGTATACTTTCTTTTTATTAATTTTTTGTATTTCACCTCCTGGCTATTCACAGATTTCAGTTTCATCTGTAGAGTCCTCAGTTTATCAAGACAAGTATTTCTCAGATTTCTTAGACTACTCTTGAAGCACTTTTGAACAGTGATGAAAAAAAAGGAGGATCATCATTATTTCCAGAAAGGTGAAAAAGTTGTCTAGTTGGCATTGATATAGTGTTGGGGAATCTTTCATATTTAATTGTTTGAATAGTTTGAGTAAAGTAAAAGAATGACAATTCCATTCATTTACAAATAACCAAATTATTCCAGGTAGAAAAAGTGTAGCTTTCCTTTCTGGGTTTTTGAGTGTTCTGTTTACTCTTCCATTTAGCAAGCATCATAGTAGCACACCACTCTTTTAGCTTAGTGATAGATGCTTTCTATAAAAGCATTCTCAATATTTGAGTGTTTTCACTTTGTAAAACACAAGAAAAGTTTTCATTCAACAGCAGAAATTTACAGATGAAAACGTATAATTTCCAATCACAGGCAATATTCAATTTTTGTATTCAGAGCCAAGAGGAATTAGGTAATTTTACATTTTCCAGATTTGTCCCTTTCACTTGACCAAAACAAAAATAGTTTATTTGAATTCTTGGTGCAGTTCGAGGATCACAACAACAACTTGACTGAAATATTTAAAACCTACCATTGCTGAAGCAAAACAATGGCTGAAGGCACAAGAGTAAAATCAGCCTGACATGGTACCCTGAACTGCACCTTTGGAAGCGAGAATACCTATGAAGCATTATTGCTAACTGCAAAGTCAGTCAACAAAAAATTAAAGCAAAGAGTGTTTAGCTACATAAATAGAATCATAGAATCACAGATTGGAAGGGATCTTTGGAATCATCCAATTCCACTCCCCTGCCATGGGCAGGGATGCCAAACACTAGATCAAAAACAGTACTGAAAAGTAGCTGAAATAAATTTAAATTCTGGTGATAAAGAGATTCCTAAGCATGAAATTTATATCTTTGTTAAAGGTTTTGTAGTCTTTTTCCCCTGCAGTGCATATTCCATTCATTTCTAAAGCTTAACACAGCAGAAATTTGGATAATTGCTGTAAAACTTATCCCCAAAGACCCCATTTCTGTACAGCATACATTTGATAATTATAATCCAGAGCTAAATTTTTTGGGTTTTATGGGTGCATTCTTTTGAGCCCATGCAAATTGAAGAGCAATATGCTTCCATTTAAAAATATAGTGTATTCTTTAATATGGAGTTGTACCACGAGAAGTTTTTCTATTTGTGTAGAGATGAGCATGTATTATTGATACAAATTTTTCTCTTCAGTGTACATACTTGGATATATCTAGAGAGAAATAGTCTTTTAAAACTCTCAGTTATTTCCCACTAATTATAGAAAAGTACTTTGGACTGTTTGAATTCCTCATTATACACAGCTAGTCATATTTTTTAATTTCCTTTTCAGAACTTGTTTGAAGAAGGTGCTGATAAGGGTTAGATAAAGCGTTAATTGGATTACATTGTATTTGTGAGAGAGATGAAGAGGGAAGACAAAATTCTTGCTCTGAAAAAAGAGTGAAAGTGACTGCGTGTCCCAGACTATGATAATGTAATTTAGTTCAAATAATTACTGGGCATTTCACTTACAGGAAAAGTTTTATTGGCTCCTACTCGAGCTCTTTTGTCCTGCTGTAGTGATAAACAGTGTCTGCTAATTAACTTTATTCATATTTAACTAGGTGTTTCCCTGCTTAAGAGCAACCCTTATCATCATCAAGCTGGGATTCAGCTGCCTGCCTCTCATTCTTGTCACTGGGTCTTAGTGGCTTTAGGAGATGCTATGGTGACATGTGGTGAGCTCAGGAGCTGCTAACATTTAGGTTAGTTTAAGCTAAACCATTCTTTAGAAAGCCTCCAAATTCAGATAACTAAAGTCCTCATTCAGGTCTTCTGTTAAGTGTGAGGTTTGTAGTGACACAGGAGTTCTAAGTTTTTTCTGTCTTCTGAATTGTTAAGGAGATTTATTTATTTATTTATTGATAGAGATGTTTAATTATCAAACTATTTTAAATCAGTAGCTAACTTTGACTGTGCTGTTCTGAAATGAAAATTAGTTCAAGTAAACAACTCTGACCTAGCAAATCTTTTGATTGTAGAAAAATCTAATATACCAAACCTGTAACTGATTTAAATCAGGATAAATGGCTTTATAATTTGATATTGCATTACTGTAGAGACTATTGTCCCATGTTTGTCAGTATGCCTGGGCACTACATGCAAGAGCATGCAAAGCCGATATGATTTGTCTTGTATGAATGTAAATATCATTGCTAAGCTGATCTGGGTCACTGGGGCATTCTCTGCTCCTGGGAAAATCTCTCACAAGTAATTAATCCAGCACATGCTCATTAAAGTTTCAGGAGAGGAATGCAGTTTTCAGCTAAACCATGGGGAGATTAGTAGTGAAGTTTGTCAGGTAAGGCTGGGACTTTTGTATCTGTTGGGCTGCCTTGACCACCCTGTGGTCTGAGAAGCTGCTTCAGACACTTTTCTATAGATTTGGGTTCAAAATCTTTATCCAACCTTATCCCTTCTTGATAAAAAGCAGAGGTGAACAGGAATATTTTTCAAATGTAAGTACTCAGTTGAAGTGGGCTTCTTAATTGCTACTTCAGTGTAGTCCCACCGCTCTGCTTCTTATGCTTGCTATAACCTTTCCAATACTTTCACATTTATGCATAACATTTAAGAAAAGATTGCTGATAATGGCAAGTAGTAGGTATGTGGTGATAACTGCCTGCCCAAGAGATCAAAAGAGTAAATGAATACCAAGTGAGGAGCACCGTGACAAATTTAGGCCAGTCCATGAAGAGGAAACAATGATAATTAGAAGCTCTCCAAGTATTTGGCTCTGAAAACTACAAAGCAGGAAAGGTAAAGGAGTCACTGGTAATTAAAGCAATGAAGTAAGGCTACTAATGATGATGAGGTATCAGGTGAAATCCTGATGGCAGGAAGACCGTTGTTGATGAGTGGCAGTTTGAGGAAAAAACAGCAGTTTTTTAAACTGCTACCAGCTCAGATGTTACCAGGACCAGCCAGTGACATGACGTTTAGGAGCTGTCCTTCTTCCCAAATATGCATGGGTTGACTTTAAGTACATTGCCTTTTTTCTCTGTGTTTTACTGCAGGAAATGGATGTTTAAGTGCAATATTCTGCCTAAAGTTTCACTGGTAACACTGTGTGTTAAAGACAACACCAAGCTAGGTGGTTGTGAGCCAGAAACAAGGTGGAGATGAGGAGTGAGCATTTTTTGATGAAATGCTTAAGCACACAGGTGAGACACAGAGAGCACCATAAGTGAAGAGGGACTGATGAGGAGGAGGGAGTTCTTCTGAAGCTGGGTGTTCATGGTATCTCAGTCTCTAGGAAACCACATATTTTAAAACGTATTTAATAAAATTAATTTATAACTATTGTGTTACTCAATCATCTGGCTAGAAGATTAACTCTGTCCAGAAAGAATCTCTATCTTCCAGTTAAATCACAGGACCTCATGTCTCTCTCAACACACTTGTCTGTGAGTTGGTTTCTGAAATACTGAGCACTGTGGGGTGGTGATTAATAGGATGTTTTGTTCCAGCAGTATGTATTTTGCAGAGACAGTTCTAGTTGCTATTAAAGCCAGTGGCCAGAGCACGAACACCAATGTCAGTTGCTGTTTGGCTGCTGCACATAAGAGGAAGTATTAGTGATGCCATACAATTGTGGAGCAAGCTTTTGTTTACATGGAATAATGGTTTCTTTAGATAGCCTGTGTGCCACAAGTTCGGAAGATGAGATGTGTTAGCACAGACCTCTCCCAGTCCATGAGCTGCTGCGTGTCCTGCTGGGAGCAGGCTGTCTGCTGTCTGGATTCCCAGTCTCCCACTAGCAGAGACCAGACTGCTGCCCAGGACTTCTTATTTGCCTTGGACCTGCTCACAGGTTTCCAGTCCTTGTAGACTGAGCCTGTTCTTCTTCTCCACCTTCATAAAATTGCATGCATGTAATGAGCTACTGAATAAGGATCTAAACTGTGAGTAAATAATCCTACAAAGTAAGTTGTGATAAGTATTGTATTTGGGCTGTTGGGGTACTTGGCGTGGCTCATCTAACTCTTTTATTAGAGAATAGGGATACAGTTTTACATCTCCTGTAAAATTAATTGCTCTTAGAGTCTTGGAAACACTTCCAAGGCTGCAGTTGCTATGGTGATAGATGTAGTATGGAGATGTAGATAGACTGCTTGAGCAATACTAGCCAATCATCTCTAAACTTCACTTACCACAAGCCATACAATGTCATTTGTCGGCTTTTTTTTTTTTTTCTCTGTCTTTCACAAACTGTATTATGTCTGATCCTATAATTGAAGCCTTGTGGGCTGTATTCATAGGCTTGAGTGCAAATCCTGTTGTCTGGGCCCTAGGGTTTCTCTATCTGACCACAACTTGGAGCATGAGCCAATGATTGTTTAAGATACTTTTTAAATAGTTAAATATACTTCTTTGATAATCAGTTTATTCTAACATATAGGGATATTTCTGGGTTTTCCTCTGTTCCAGTGTGCACTCAATGAAGCTGAATAGTAAACACTAGCACTGGTTCAAGCCTTGAGATTCCTTGAGGCTAATTGTTTTTAAGTGCTCACCCACCATTTTTATTTATAGAGAAGTATCTGTGCTAGATACTGATGGATTGCTGGAAGTATAGATCCCTATGATACTAAACACAAAATAAGAGAATTTGTACATTCATTTACAAGTTATTAAAGGACATGCTGCTTATGGTTTTAACACTTGGTCACGTATTTACTATTCAGTATTTTTTCCACACCCAATGGCTTTGGGTTTTTTTTTCTGAACTTCAGCACTTAGCATAAGATGATTGTCCCATGATATTGTCCTATGTGTTCTTTATGACCAGTACAGGAGAACTAGTCTTACTTATCTTCAACATCATGGGTTGCAATGGGTCACTCTGTGAAGGTGCTTCTGTCTCTCAACAGGCTACACAAGACTTCATGGTTAAAGTTTTGCAAAAGAGATCCTTTATAGCTACTGCTACTGGATATATATACTCTAGTGTAGAGTTTTACCTGTGTTCTAGGGTGGTGTAGTCATAGCAGTTACACCCTAAACAGATCAGCACATAGAGTCATAGAACGGTTTGGGTTGGAAGAGGCTTTAAAGTTAGTCTAATTCCAACCCCCTTGCCACAGACAGGGACATCTTCCACTAGACCAGGTTGTACAGAGCCCTGCCCAACCTGGTCTTGAACACTTTTAGGGATGAAGCACCCATGATTTCTCCTTCTATCTTCTTGTACCTCACCCCTCTCATAGTACAGAATCTCTCCCTTATATCTAATATAAACCTACCCTCTTTCAGTTTAAAGCCATTCCACCTTGTCCTTTCACTAAAGGCACTTGTAAAAAGTGCCTTTTTTCCACATCTCTCATAGTCCCCCTTAAGTACTGGAAGGCCTCTGGAAGGTCTCCCTGTAGCCTTCTCCAGGCTGACCAACCCCAGCTCTCTTGGCCTTCTGTCTTCATAGGAGAGACACTTCAGCTCTCTGATGAGCTTTGTGAACATTCTCTAGACTTGCTCTAGGATGTCCATGTCCTTCTTAAGCTGGGAACAACCCCAAAGCGAACACAGCACTCAAACGGGGTCTCATGAGAGTGGAGTGGAGGAGGAGAATCACCTCTCTTGATTCTTTCAGTGCTCCTGCTCTTACCTGGTGTTTTTTTATCTCTGGCATGAGCGGAGGATTTTTCAGTGACAACTAGTATCAAGTAGTTAAATCCTTTCTGAATAGTTCCTGTGAATCATTTTTCTTAAGATGTTCAGGTTATTTCCTGGAAGACTGAAGCTGAGCAAGAGACTTTGCATGAAAAATAAGTCAGAGATGGAGCTCCGCAGTGGGGAGGCAGAACAGCACTGAAAGGTGCTCCCCAGGGCTGCAGCAGCAAGCCTGCCCTAATGTAGGTCATTGCCTAGAACGAAACTCTTCCTCAGGGCATCTGTGGAAAAAGAGACAGGCAGGAAAATTTGGCTGATGCAGATGTAGTCTGACTTAATAATAGATTTACAACCATCATTTTAAACAGCACCATCCAAGCCCACCCAACAGCTGTTTAATATTGAGATATAAGCAGAATTCTCAAAATATTCTGCAATGATTGTAGTTAGCGCTACACAAATAAATATTCTGCAAAGAATGTAGGAAGCAATACATAGAGGCAAAAAAAATCATCTGCAGCAAGGAGCCGGAGCAAAAGCTGTGCAGTCATAATATGTTTTTAATGTCTTTGCTGCCAAAAGCTTCAGACAGCTGGATAATGACTCATCAGAAAGCCTCTTGGAGTAATTCCACAGTCCTGTGACCCCCTAGATTTGGGCTTTTTCCCCCTGAAGAATGCCATCAGCTATTCAGTTTCACACTGGTTGGCCAAGCAGCATGGATTAGCATGGGAAACAGTCAAATAATGAGATGGTTTTATTTTGTCACTGTGCTTGAGAATATAGGACAGCTGGCAAAACGTGTCAGAGTGCGATGCTTTGCTCCAGGAGTTCCGCGAAAGTCTGGCTTGGCGCGTGGCCATGCAGGCACTCAGCACAGCGTCTCCTCTGAGCGCCCGGCAAAGCTGCCCCGCCACGGAGCTCCCAGGGAGGACATGCTGAGACTTATCAAAGCCAGGATTCAGAATTTGTGCGAAAGTATTTAATTAAGACCAGCAGTAAGCCTGCTGGGTAGTACAGCAGTTAGTTTGTCACTCTTAGGGTGTGAACAATAATTTTCATTTCATTTATTTACCCTAGTCTGCCAGGAGTGAGATCAAAATTATCTTTAACGCAATGAATGAGACACATGATTGTTGTTCTTACAAAATGCACTTTGAAACTGTCCAAACACCCCAGAAAAAGACTGATTTTTTTTGTATTCATAGAGTTAATAGGATATTATCCACTTACATTTATCATAGATTAGGCAGGAGAGCTCAGAAATTTGCAGGACAAAAACCTCACTTTGCTGCTTATGTGCTTTGTCTAAGAGTGGCTCCGTTTTTGCAATAGCCTGCTGTTCTTTTATTTCTTTAACTGTAAATTGTATACACCTGCACTCTGATTTGCTTCTGATCTGAGAATTTTCTCCTTATGCGCTTCAAGAAAAGATGCTCATTTGCTCCCTCCCACAATTTCAGAATAAGAACTTTGCCACTTTGCCCTGGTTTTTTGTGGGGTTTTTTGTTAGCTAAATCTGCTCTCAAGCATTATGAGATGATTGTCTCCAAAAAAGTAATTTTTCTGCACTGAAAAATTACAATAAAGATTGGCTACAGTCCTAGTCTCTGACTGTAAGTCGTTGCAAAGCTTATTTCCCTGTGTACTGCTGCACATATGCTGCAAAGTCCTTGACAGGCACAAAAAGCCTAGGCACAAAAAATATCACAGTAAACATTTAGTTTTTTGGGTGTGGAAGGAAGGGTCCTGGCCTTTTCCATCCTATTGTTTCCATTTCTCTGCCACTGTCTTTCTCTGTGGAGAAAGCGATGGATAGACAAGTCTGTGTTTTCCCATTCATGTTATTCATTAGAATTGTGCTATGGGTAAAAAGCTGTTATTTAATAATAAAGTAATTTTTTCTGAACATCTGGAATCAGATTTTCACGTGGGGGATGAGTCCAGGGCCCAGCTGGATGGGGTGCTTTCAGAGGCTGTGTGTTTCCCCATAGCCCAGGTGCAGGTGATGCCCTCGCCCAGACCTGGAGAGGTGCAGGATAGTGGAAGTGACATTAAGGGATTCCACAAGCACAGGTGGGGAGCTGCTGCAGGCACTTAGGTGGTACATAAAAAGGAGTAAATGAGATAAAGTAAGCCCAGAGTGTTAAGCAGGCTTAGAAAGATTTTATCTGAGTGGGTATTTTGGAAGATGCAAATATGCCTTTGCTTTTACTTCACAGGGTTGGTAATCTCAGGATCTGTCTTTGCTTGTGTTGGAGCAGGAAGATGGGAATAGCAGCATTTACTCAGTTCTGTGAAGTACCTAAAAACATGTAACACAAAAACCTGTATTGGTTTTACTTCTCTTTGATTAAAATACATTCAAATACTACCTATATATTTAAGTGTAAGCTTAAAAGAATTTAAAGGAAATAGTATTTTAAGCTGATACTAAATTTTGCCAAACAAACAGAATTCTCAAAAATGCATTCAACCTCAGATATATGTTGTTTTAAAAGGGGTGATTAGAAGTAGAACAGTAGGTTACTTCTATTTCTTATGGTAATATATAGGGTATTAACAATATGGTGAGTAGGAGTATCAAGGCTGATACACTGCAGAAGTTCATCACAAATAAAAAAAAAAGTGCAGTGTACAGATACTTAATTATTTGTTATTATTTTCCCGAATTAAATATTTTTTTTAAATAGTAATATCTTTCTAAGGCTATAAAATTAATCAGGGAAACAATGTGAACAAAAAATGGTGGCATGTCTTTTTTTTGGCTGAGAATTTATCTTCTGGTTGTCTTCAGAAGCAGACTGAAGGTATGTCAAGAGATATGTAGAGTGTAGGGATTGCCACTAAAATATGTAATTTTAAATTACATGAATAACTACTATTGTTTGGCATTGACTTCACTCAGCATTTTTACTCTTTTATTAATATTGGGTCTCTGTGATTTTTAGATCCCTCTCGATCTTTTTAGCTTTTCCTTTTTTTTTCTTGGTAATTCAGTGAAGAGGGGATACTTATTTTGGAAGAAATTTCACATGTTTTAAAGTGAACACTTGGAATTTGAAGAGTTTGGGTTTACAGTACATTTATTATCATCTGATAAAAGCTGATTTAAATATGACCTGAGTTAGAAATGCCTTAGAAAGTTGTTATTGCATAACCACTTTGTTGTTGTTACAGCACTGTTCCTCACAAGTAATTGGAAAACATTGATTTAAAAATTATGAGATCTGAAAACAGAGAGCAAGTATCAAGTTTAATTTAATTTTTTTCTTTCCTTCCTTGCTAACAATGTAGAAAATAAACTAATAGCAGAAAAAAAAGCATTTGTAGCATCCTCTCATATCTGACTTCAAGTCCTGGCTAGACCTTCTGAAGCCTCTTTTAACCTGAGTTATGCTGGAAGTCTGCTGCTACAGCTAAAAAACTCTAGCAAAGGTCCAGGCAGACCAGGACAAGCCCAAATAGAGCCTGAAAAGTCATGATTACTGTCCACCAGCCCAAAACCCAGCTGGTGGCCTGATGGAGGCAGTGTGGCTGCCCTTACCTGCCTCCACTTCTGGAATCACAACAGGGTCTCCTTCACCTCCAGAGAAGAAGGGGGAAACCATTACTTCAGTCCCACTCTTGTGGCCATATTAGGCATCCAGGTTTGACTGGGAGAGGACATACCTTCATTCTTTTTATTCTTGCTCCACACAGCCCCTTCTGTGGCTGGGCTTTTCTGAAGGAAAAGTAGCTCTTAGCAGTACATTGCAGTAGAATGATTCAGCTAGCCTTTCCAAAGAGGTCATCACTTCTCTGGGCACTCAGGTCTCATCTGCTTATCAGTAGAAATCCCTCGAGGTGCTACAGCTTTTCTTTGCAGCTACAAAGGAACACTTGAAACCTGTCCTTACTTAATAAGGATATCAGAAAACAAAAGGAAAATATAAAAGAATTTAATGATGTCTTTAAATGATGTACTATGTCCATCTAGAGGCAGACATCCCTGTGGGTTTGGATTGGAAGAAGGGGCACCAAGTGACCAGGTAACAGCCTGTTGCCTATAGCTTGTTCAGTGAAGCCTGGGCTTAACAGCATCTCTTTCTCCTGCTAATACATCAGCTCTGACTGACTTTTTGTGTCACCGGTGTGTTTGAGCGCTGAGGCATTCAAAATCCAAACAGAACATTGCTCAGGGCATCTAACTCACTTAATGCTACTAAAGGAAATAGTTTTGTGTGTTTGGTAGGTTAGTTACTGCCTGTTCCACTTCAGGAGTTTCATTTATCTTTCAAAAAGTTCTTGTAAATCCGTTTAATGAACTGGAACTTAAAATCAATTATTTCTTAATTTACGGCTTAGTATCCTCAGTTTTGGTCTCATACAATATCTCATATATTTAGATTTGTATGTTAATAATCTGTGTCCCAATTCAAATACCACTCAGTGGGTTTGTAAGGAAGTACACAAGAAGCAAGGCACATACACATCACTTGGGAAAGAACCTCATTTACTTCAGGTTCCAGATGAGCTCAGAAAGACAGTTCAGTTATGCCCAGACAGGCATCTGCAATAGTTAAAGAGAGAGGCAGTAGAAGGGAATATTTTAGCAAGGACTGTATTTGAGGATGTATGTAATTTTTAGAATGTAAAAAGGGCTTATTATTTTGCCAAAATGGATGTTTAAACGTATTGACTTACGGAACAAAATGATAATGCTTTCTCTGTTTCAAATGTGAGAATTTTTTTTGCCATTGAGGAAATGGGGATCTAACCTTTCACAAGAAAAAAAAATTGGATCATCTTTTAGTATGAGGAAAACAGAAACACAGAAAAAAATGTGAATTTAATTAAACGAAAAGAAGGGACTTTGAAAATTTTAAAACCATATAGGACCTTTTCTAAACTTTATTATTTGTGTTCTGGTTTAAGATTAGCTACTGTATTCTTTTTTTTTTTTCCTTCTTTTTGAAAACACAGCTGACCTAGTTCCCTTCACTATTGTTCACATCTGCATCATGTGCAGCTTACTTACTCATGCACAGTAGTATTTTGTGAGAGCAGTTTTCACTTTGGAATAAATATCTTAGTTATGAAAGGATAGGAGAGAAATGAATCCCAATCCAGTCATTTTTCCATAGATTAGGTTCCAAATCCCACATTTTTCAACTGTGACTTTCTCAGTGGCAGATATAGGTGAGGCCACCTCCAATGCTTAAGGGAGTCGGCATTGATAAATAACATGGAATACTTCTCAGAGTACTTCTCTTCAGTTAATGATGGTTTTTATATCTTTTAGTTTGTATATATGAGTGTCCTTCTAACATCAGGTATACTAATGAAGGTTATTTATATTTATAAATGTTTGCAGGTTGGAGCTTTATTATCAAAGGCACTTGAGAGCTTTTAAGGCTGCTGTTTTAATCCATAGGAAATAAATATAATAAGAACTCTCTGGAGTGTTGTAGGGCCTCTCTGTTCTTCATGATGAACAGTTTTATGAAAGTGATGTACCTGAGGCTTCTGAGCCTTACAAAGAATCCGAGTGCCCAACAATAGGAATTAAATTCAGAGGAGACTATCCATACAAGTAATGAGTTCCTGATTTTTATTTTAATAAAATAAATTACAGCTCATAACATTTTATGTTTCATTAAGTAATTTAATAAATGAGAATCGTATAAACATTACATTTAGACAAATAAACACATTAAAGACTATAAATTATTCCAGGGTATTTTCACTCGGCTCTATTTGCTGTTTTGCTCATTGGCCCTGAGGATTGACTCCTGGTAGAGGTTTCAGCAAGTCAGGGAAATACTCAAGCTATTAAGATACATAAAATTATACTAATATTATAATTTTGGCACAGTGCTTAGCACTTCATTTAAAAAGATGTTAACCAGAATGTTGTTAAGGAATTATTTCCTCCTCTTTTTTACATTTTCTGTTCGAGTTTTCCTTTTGGAGCAGTGAATTAGAATAAAGTGAAGAAGAATATATTTAATGAAATACAAGTGGTTATTTATTTACTTTTAAATATGGTGATACCTACAGAAGGCCTTTATCATGAGAATTAAACAAGGAGTGACTTATGTGCAGAAACAGTCCCCAAAAGTTAAAAAGATGTAAAAATTAAATTGCTGGAGGACATGATTTTAGAAGTTGAATCTAATGAAAGCATAATAAAGAAATGGCCAAGAATAAAATTCTGGCATCTGCTGAGTTTCAGTGAAGGGAGAGAGGGCCTATTTTAATATTCATGAATTGAGCCATGACCTGTCCAGGAACAGGTTCCTTTGCCTGCCCACTCTGAGTGATGGGCTTTCTGGAAGAATCCAAAACGAATCTATGTTGAACATCTCTCCTGGCTCAATCCATCATTTGTCTGGGAAGCTCAGGTCCCTGTTTACAGCTGCTGTGCCCTGTGGCCAGTTCCAAGCAGACCACAGTACCTGGTCTGGCTGTGCACGCCCTGGGAAGGTGCCAGGCTGCTCCCTGCCCCAGCACCAGCTCCCTGTTCCCCCATGCCAGGTTTAGGTAAACCCAGCAGGAGCCAGGCTGGTCCTGGACAAATTGCCTTTAATGACATCTCTGTAGTGTCCTCACTGTGTGATCTGTTTGTCCTAAACTCAGGGCTTTAATTAAGGGCCTTTGAAGCTCACTCTGCAGGCTGGCTACCACTTTTAGGTGATGGTGGGCATTCAGTGACGCTGATGTGAACACCCAGACAGAAATGTTAGGTATTTACTGGTTAGTACTTAGTGAAATCTCTGGTCGGGGTAGCTGTGTAATTCTTCCTTTAGAATGTAAAGGAAGAATGTAAAATTTAGCATTTAGCCAAAGAGAAAAACTCACCTTCAGTACTAAAAACAAGTATAATTTTATCAGAGACGTGGAGCCAAGTACTTAAAATATTAATTCTTATGTCCCAACGAGGATCCTGAGTATATTTGGATCAGTTTTCTGAGGGATGTAATATTTCAAAATTTTACTTCTGCTTTGCAATCCAATGTCAATGAGGTTTGAGTCAGTCATATCTAATAGATACGCAAGCTGAGGTAACAGATAACTTTTTGGTAAAAGTTATGCAGTCTGTAGGTGTTGTACAAGTTGTGAGCCTGAGTAGCATCAGGCAAGAGTCACATTCTATGTGACTTGAGAAGGGAGATTTTTTTTTCTCAAATATTGCATGTCTTTATTATTATTGATAAGAGTAGATAATTAAATACCTAAAATAGCATTCTGGAGGCAGTGATAGGTTAGAAAAATAAAGCAGAGAGGGTTTTTGTCCCCTTTTCTTTGTAAGCATGACTCCATTTACTTAATTTCAGTTTCTGAAAAAGCTTGGCTAACACGAATTGATTGTTTGAGGCAGGGGGTGGACAGCACTCCCCTGAATATCACTTCAGAGCCGCAGGTACTTCCTGCCCACTTCAGAGCTCTGATAAAGTGTTTTATACAGAGTTCTACCTGCTTTTACGGTGTCAGGCTGCAACCTGTGGCAGCTTAGTTGTGCTGTGAACATTTTACTTTCCAGATCTGGATAAGTGTGTTGCATGGATTCAGCTTGGGAAGAAGACTGACAAAGCAGGGAGATTCTTAATATCTGCTTGTCTTTCCATTCTGGGGCCACTGTCTCTCCAGCATCTCCTGGAGAAAGTTGGGTGAGTGACTCTTAAAAAGGGAGGAGTGGCAGGAAGGTTTGACAGCTAAAGTGTTCCTCTTCTGCAAAAAAAAAAGAGGCAGAGCTCTGTAGCATGTCCAGACTTGAGTGTCAGGATGTTCTCAGGCCCATCTAAGGGCCACCAGGCCTTAAATCCTTAGCTAATCCCAGGTGCTTTTTTAATAATGAAAAATGCCATTCTCCAGTGATAAAATTTACAAGAAGCTCTGCTAGCAAACCCTAGCGCTTCACTGAATATATGGGAGGAGAGGTTTTTATAAGCAATATTTTTGTACCTGTTTGTTTACCCACAGTGTCTCAGCCCAAATGCACTCTGCTTTTGATTCATATGACTGAGACCTTGAACATCTGTACTGATTTTTCTCTGTCTTATAGCACAACTTTGTCCCATGCACTTCTCTTAATCTGTCTGAACTCAGTGGATTTCCTTTTTCTTAAACACTTAACACTAATGAAACACCAATTGAAAATCTATTTACCCCCACACTAAATAGTTTTGAAGATTAATTTGCAACCGCAGCTCTGAATTGCATTTGATCTGCATATGTGTTTAGATGTGGACTGTTTTTTTTAAGTTAGATAGTGAGATATCTAACTCTTTGATGAGTCTTGTACAGGAGGTATAGACAGGACAGCATAGGGATGTCAGTGGCAACAAGTGGTGAAAAGGCTCCTGCCCATTCTTGGGGCTTCCTGAGGAGGCCTAATACAGACAAGCAAAACATTTCAGCTGGATTGAAAAATGGGACTGATTTTTTGAGTTTAGGGATGATTGTTTTTGAGTAGATTTCCACAGTTCTATATTTGGGGCACCAAAATCCTAATTTTCAGAAGCACCAGAGCAGCTGAGAGCAAAGTAGAGTTGCCCAGTGCTGCATAGCTGACCATCTGGCCTCCAGGTATTGCTGCTAACAGGTAACCTCAATATCAGAGATCACCTTTGAGGATGCTGGCTTTAATCTCAGTTTTACAGGTTTTTCTAGGTGCACTCCAAAGGCTTTTTCCCAAATTATTTATTTGAAATGAAAGAGGAGTATATTTAGATCAGATATTCAGAAGAAATTATTTCCCCTCAAGGTGGTGAGGCACAGAAACAGGTTGCCCAGAGAAGTTGTGGATGCCCCGTCCCTGGATGTGTTCAAGACCAGGTTATATGGAACTCTGGGCAATTTGATCGAATGGAAGGATTCCCTGCCCGTGGCAAGGGGGATTGGAATTACATGATCTTTAAGGTCTCTTCCAACCCAAATAATTTTATTATTTTGTGATTCTGTTTGCTGGCAATGGTGGGTGGAAATACTAGTACAGACCTTTGGAGACATAAAGCTTGACAGAAATGAAAAAGATAAAAAGTTTTCTGTTTGTCTTTTTGTGAAATACCAGTTTTGTTATTGATGTAAATCACCCAGAATGTAAACAACATGTTCTTGTTACTGCGGGGGACCGAGCGCCTCAGCAGAAACTGAGAGTGCTATTCATGGTGACTCTCTCTTTTCTAATTATTGATCTTATGCAAGTACATAGGAGAATTAAAGTTTATTCACTGAAATTAGTGACTTGTGTAGGCAGGTATATTCAATGCCTCCAATTTTGTGTTTACTGGCAGCATTGTTTCAGTTGCTGATTTTTTTTCCGTGCAAGAGTTCAACTCCCAGGCAGCTGGGCTTCCAGCAGCAGCAGAGGAGACACACCTGTGAGCACGACTGCAGAGGCAGCTCCCTGCAGCAGCACTCATCTCTTAATCACTGACAGAGCATCGTGCCAGTGCACATCCTGAAGAAGAGGGTGTCTTCTTTTTCTTAGCAGTCTCATTTGGAATGTCACAGCCTGTTACTGGCAGTCTGCTTCACACCCTGAGATTTCCCAAATATCTTGATGCTTCCTGCTGACACCTCTGAATGCTTGGTGAAATACTGAATGTGCAAGGTGATGTATCAGTACTGAGGACCAGGTCTAAATGCCAAGAAGATATTACATTGTCGGGGGTCCAGACAAACTGTGCTATGAACCAATCTCTAAATTTGGATTTAAAAAGAAATATTAAGACTGTGTTATTGTTTCGAAAAAACCCCAACCAGTTACTGCTCCCGTTTTGTTTTAAGCATTAGGTCTGCCAAATGATTGTTATTTAATTAACATATAAGAATTATCTTTTTTTTTTTCACCTGTTTGAAACATTTAGTGCATAAAGAAATAACCCTGGATTAGCCAAGTGATAAATCTGTACCAAGCTGTTGTAAATTATACAGTAGAAAACTACTCACATTTCAAAAATATCTAGATGTTTTGGCTAGCTTGGGGTTTTTTCTTGTTTATTTGCTTTTACATAGATCAAAAATACAATTAAAAAGACCTGACAGGCAAAGTAGAGCTGCAGAAGAAGAGGAGCTGCCACCTGCTGTAAGTTTTAGATGCTCAATTCCATGTTCTGTTGGTTGATTTCTCCTATAATGACTCTGCAATCTCAAATTTTTTTTACATGAAATACAGCAGCTCCAACCTTTTATGAGGAGACTTGGTCTCCTCAGTGTTATTTTCACACACTTTATACCCTATCCATTACAGAAATCAGATATTTGAGCAGAACAATAATGGGTAATAGTCTCTAAACTTCAGTGAGGGTTTTTTCAGTAGCTGTTTGAAGTCTTTGCAAAAGAACAGAAGTGGCATGAATAAAGTCCTGAGGAAATACCACTGATGATAGGCTAAAACTCACAGCTAAAAAAAAAAAATAAAAGAAAACACAGCAGCACAGAAAACAGTGTATAGTTTGGGAAATCTTTCATTTATTGCAGTCAAAGCTCCCTTTCCATGTTCACTCTTTCATTTGTTCTTCCCCAAGTCATTGTTTTTATGCATTTCAAACTGCATAAAAGGTATAACACAGTGTCTGCGCTCCATTCTGACCTTGGCCCTGGTAGATCATGGACACAGACAGTGTGTTGCTCATTTGTGAGATAATATTCCACTTGTGCAGGCTGGCCCCTTGCACGAGGTGTGCCAGTGCTGCGGAGGGCATGGCTGGAGCTGTGGCAGCACGGGGCAGTCCCTCGGGGCACTGTGAGTTAGCACCAGTGACATCAGCCCTGACAGGCACTGAGTCACACCAACTGCTCCCCTCCCAGTCGAAAGGTCACATTTGCTTGCCTCTTCAGTAGAGCTCATGTATCTAAAATATCGTGTTTTGCAAGGAATTACAAGCAGCAAGGCAAAAACAAGCTGTTGATTGTACAAAGGGAACGGTACTGGGAATTCTTAAGGAAAAGAAAATGCATCCATATCTAATTCTCTAATACAAGAAAGAGGATGAAATTTGGTTGTGATAAGTATTGAAAAATAGGCTCTTATACACAGATTTACACAGGACTGCTTGTATGTATCTGGACCAATGTAAAAGGTGGAAGCTAAGAGTAATGTAAACAAATGATACAGGAATTTAAGTCTAAACACAGGTCCTTCATCTGCATTTTGGCTTAATTTTAAGAATTTAGTGAGATAATCCAATGAGAATAAGAGCAGAACATACATGTAACTTTGATAGATTTTATGAATGCATGTCATGCAATGCCTTTAGGACAGTGGGAGAAACTGGAAAACCAGATAAAGCTGAGGATAAGAAAATTGCATGTTTCTAGCTCTAGATATGAAAGTATAAGCAGGCAGTCAAACCTAAGGTTAAGATGAACAGTTACATTCCTCAGCATATGTCGGTACAGAAACAGGTGTGCAATCACCGTGGCATTCTCAGGACAAGGCATTCCTCTGGCTTGTAGCAATATTTTAATATGCTAATAGTTTGATTATTGGGCGAGAAAGATTGAAGAGATTCTTGAAAGTCTTGAAGGAAATGGACAAGAAGAATGGAATGTAGATCAACAAACGTTAAGATATTGTTGCAAGGATGCAGCTGAGATCAGGGTAACTACAGAGGCATCACCAAGCATCAGCTGGGTCTCACCAACTCACTGTCTGAAGTTCAGCCTCTTTCCAGCTCTTCTGAATTTTTCCTTGAAGTTCAGAACTTATGTGTAGTACGGCTTGATGCACAATTTTCTTGTGAAAGGAATATATGAAAATTATGTTCAGCTTTGGTGAACCAGTAAAAAAGTGTGCTTCCAAGAAACTTGGAAATCAAAATACCTGATATTTTCACCTTTATGCTTTTTGCTTTAGAAATCAGAAGACTGTTTCTAAGACCTTATAATAGTCTTTCCTTTGCATTTAGCAGTTTTCCCCTGCTTCTTACAAATGGTGTAGCAGGTAACATGTTGATATGTGTACTTAATTTGTCTCTTTTACAGCTGAGGGCAGGTTACAGGTCAACTGACTGTTTTGAATTGGCTAGAATTTTGACCCTGATCCTCCAATTGTTTTTATACACAGTTCAGTAGTAATATATGTTTTCTAATTCAGTTTATGCTTGCAATTAGCCACTCAAATCTATAGGTAATGTGTTTTTATTGCCACGTTGACAAAGAGGAAGATCCTCTATTCTTCAGGGATGTAGTTGATGTAAATTAAATTCCAAGCAGCCTTAAAAGCAACTGTAATCTGGAGTAAAACCTCATTGCTTTCTTGGAAATATATTCACAACAGCAAAGCCTCTTTGAAGAAGCCATTATGTTTTACAGTCTGCCTTCCTCAGGAGTAGATTAAAAGGGTTAAAAGTTGGATGTTTTCATCTCATTATTCACCAGGATAGGTCATTAATAGATTGAAGCTGCTTTAGAATAAATATGTTGTGTCCATGCAACACTAAGATCTGACTTTCTCAGGACAGCTATAGGAATATCCTATAATGGACAATGAGTTAAGTAGTGGCTTGATACAACTGTTTTTTTAGGAAATGATCAGATTTCTAGCACCTTGAGTATGTAGTGGCATTGATTATAACACAGTTGCCAGGAGCTCTGGACAAAAATCTTGCTTTGTTTATTGTTGTGAAAACTAATTGATAAAACTACTTCCAATTTTTTTGTTTTTTTTTTTTTTTTTTTGGTTCTGCAATGCATATTGTAACACTGAGGCAAATAAAAAGCCATAATCCTTTGCTACCACTCTGATTTTTGTACCTTTATGGGTTTTGCCAGGCATCAATATTCACTTTGTTCATAATCAACCCTTACAAGTTTGCTGCTGAAAGAGGAATTTTATGTGAGCCTCAGCATGTAGCTATAACCACTTTGGTGTTACCCATCCATAACAAAAACAAGCACCACTGCTGAGTGTGTTAAGAGTTGCATGTAATCATCTCCTTTCTAATGAGATACATTAAATTTCTGGGGTTTTAGCATATAAACATATACCCAAAACTGTCTGACTTGTTTCTTTTCACAATTTCTGACTGGTTAATGGTGTGATGCCATTCCACAAAAGTACTTTTTAGTGGCTGACATTTTATTTCCCATTAATTGTTTAGTTAAAACAGGAGACAGAATGGATTTTTTTTTAATTGATTCACGATACAGTTTTTGAAAGTTTGGGTATGGGTCTCTGTACTTCAAATCTCTTCTGATAATGGATACTTGAAGTAACAATTATGTAGATGTGTGAAAATTAAATAATAATAGGAACATATTTTTAGATCTTGAGATAAACTGAAATATTTTAAGTGAACCTTGCTATTTGCATTCTATATATATAAAAATATAAATATTTCCTAACTAGAAGGACTTTAAAGATTTGTGTTTATATTTATTGATTTCAGAACAGGCAAGTTTGCTCTTGTGTTATATTTTCTGGAAAGATATTTCATGGAGGGCAGCAGTTTGTTGGGTAGTGCTGTAGGCATCTGTCTCTGTGAAAGAATGAAAATGCAGAAAACAGGAAACAGTACAGAATATTTAAGACCTTGTCAGCCTGTCAGGTTTTGGCTGTCTTTCTGGTTTGATGTCCATCATTTTCTGTGCTCTCACTGGAAGAGGAGAGAATGGATTTAGAGCCATTTGCCTTCATATGTGAAAGCTGCTTTGAAAGGAAACAGGGAAAGCCTGTTGAATATTTAGTTGTGCTTTCAAAGTAGAAGAACAATGGTGGGCAAAAAGATGCACAATGAAAGAAGGAGGAAATTGGTGGCTTCTCCTAAAACACATATTTGCTGTATAACAAGAGCTAAGTAGCAAACATCTAAAAGTGGCCTCTGTTCCCTGTGCTTCCTAACATTCAGTGATCAACTGCAGCTTATACTGAGTTGGGAAACTAAGAGCAGACTTAGCTAATGCATTTTCTGAGAGATCTGATTACATTCATTACACAATAGTTTTGCCTTATACAAGTCTCCTCAGTCTAAGATTTCTCTGAATTTACGTTTCCTGTTCTTCTTACGGACACCGAGTGTAAAACAGCAAAAGGATGAGAAAGAGACATTAGCAAGAGTTTCATATAATAACCATATCATTATAGTTTCATATACCTACCCTCCTGACTTTTATTTATTCCAGCCCCTGTCTTTTAGCATAGTTGATTTTTAGGCAGGGTAATTCATACACTGGCAGGTCATAAAGAAAGGCTGCAAGAAGAAAAACAGGCTCACAACTGTAAAGAAAAAAGAAATTGAAAGGAGTACACTAAAGTAGGCCACTTCATATAGCTTGAGTGTTCCTGCAACTTTTTCTAGCTTCTCAGCTTGTAAATTACACCCATTTTGAACTTTCATAAGTTCACACATCTTTTGGAAGGAACACGTAGAACTGAAAGAGCCTAAATTATACCTTAAAAGATACCTCTAAATTTGCACTTATTTATGTTTACTTTTGCATTTGTACATAGTTATGGACATGTCATACTATCATACTAAGGGAGGTCTACAAAAACACCATATTTATGAAAATTCACCATTCCATCTGATGTTGCACAATAGTGGCAAAAACAGTAATCATTTTTCTTTATCCAGTATTTCAGTGTATTAGAGAGGCCCAGAATTTTCCTAGTGGTAAACAACTAGAAAAGGCATCCTCCTTGGTTCTCTTTGGGTACCTGGTCATTTCAATAACTATTTATTGCATTTTTCTTTATATTTAGTTTTATTTGAGGCATTTGCATTGCAAAAGACTGTCTACAATAATGACTGCAAGTGCCTGGATAAACTTGTGTCAAAAAATTCCACTGTCATTTGGAAAGGTTTGGTCTATGACTGAGTGTCTCTGTAGGCCTCCTGCATTATTCATTCAGGGACAGAACAGTGGATTGATGGGCAACAGGATGAGAATTTCTTCCCTAGCCCATCGTGGTTTGTTTCAACAGCAATGTTGTTAAATCCTTCCTTTCAGTCTCTTAGTGCTGTCCCATATTTCCTTTGGCGTTGACCTTTTCTAGATGAGAACCTGCTGCTGTCGACAAGCTGAAGAATGATGGCTGTTCTGAGTGGAAGTGACCATCAAATATAGGCTGGTTTACTCATGTTCTTCTCCAAAAGCCCCCATGATAGCACTGGAAGAAAATATTCCCTACAATGCATGCAATTTCTCTTAGTCATGCCTTGGGGCATCTGCCTTTCTTATTGATACTGGGTTTCTTTAATCACAGATGCTGTAGAGGAGATAAAAGATATTTCTCTGTGTTGATACAGCAAGGAGTTACCATTGGTGTTTAAACAGAAGCCTTAAAGCAATTTTTACTGCATATTTGAATCTTAAGTGAAGGTAGATGCTGAGGATTAGGTGGGGATGAGATTATGCTCTGGGAGAATGAATATCTCATTTCAGTGGTACAAGGATTCTGGCTGTGTTTTCCTTTAAAGCTGAAGATGTACCAAAGCCAAAAAGTACACATTTCTGTGAAAGTTCAGAGTTGAAATGAAGCAGAAAATAACATCTCTCTCATTTATGTATCTGTGGGGACACTTGAACATAATTCTATACCATGTGATGGCTCTTGGTGGGCTGCAGACCATTCCAAATCCATAGGTACAAATTTTGCTTCTCAATAGTATTTCTAAAATGAATTTTGCTTCTTTTATTCAGGTGAAGCAGCGCTTATTTGGTCATTCTACTCTTTGCATTTAGTGACATATTCTAGTTTTGGAATGAGTGCCATAAAGACAATTTTGAAAATTAGTAACCTTTTCCAGGTTGCTGCCTCAAACTTTCTCTTGAGCTTAAACAACTCCTACTCACTCATTCCCAGTGTGAGGGTTGTGTTTCTGATCTTCATGATGGGCTGCATTTCACAAACATTAGGTCATTTTTTGAGTTAAATTGTCCAACTTTAAATAACATATATCAGAAATGCTCCTATCAAGGAAATTTGTTCTATTTCAGCCATGTCCTACTGAGTTGATGACTATGAATTGTAGATAGTGGTCAAAAGAAGATTAATACCAGAGCACTGCTTGTAATATAATACTAGCTTCTATGTAAGTAAGAGAGAGAAATATATGACTCCTCCTGGGTAGTATATATAAGTAGTAATTTGGGATCATTCTTGCAGTCATTATTTAAAATATTCTTTTTTTCTGACATTGTTTCATCTTTCAAATGGTCAGTTTATGAAAAAACATGTGCTCTGCCTTCCATAAAAAATACTATTGCCTTTTATAAATTATATATTAATATGGCCATAGCTTCTAGTTGTAAGCAAAGTTGTAACCTATCTGTTGTTAAATAAGGAAATTTTGGTAAACCAAGATGTTATATTCTGTTTTGGCCTTATGATTCTCTACAACTACCTGAAAGGAGGTTGAAGGCAGGTGGGGGTCAGCCTCTTCTCCCAGGCAAACAGGATGAGAGGAAATGGCCTTAAACTGTGCCAGGAAAGGTTCAGGCTGGACATCAGGAAGAATTTCTTTGCTGAAAGGGTAGTTAAGCTTTGGAATGGGCTGCCCAGGGAAGTAGTGGAGTCACCATCCCTGGAATTGTTCAAGAAATGACTGGATGTGGCATTTAATGCTGTGGTTTAGTTGACATGTTGGTATTCAGAGGTTGAACTTGATGATCTTGGAGGCCTTTTCCAACTTCAATGATTCTATTATTCCAATCTGGACACAAAATTAAGCCAAACTTGGGCTTTGATCAGTGTTAGGAGGGATGAACTAGAAGGGACCTCTCCAGAGGTCCCTTCCAACTCTAAATCTTCTATGATTCTGTGATCATCTTAAATGCACAGAGATCTGTTCAAGCTATTTTTTGTTAGCTTATCTTTATGTATGCTTTGTGAATTTTATTCATGACCTTATTTGAGGTACTTATAAATGTACATGAATAAAAGAATTGCTACATGATCAATATTACCATTCATATCCCTGCTAATTAGAATCCTAGTTAAGTAAGTGCTAATATTTGCAATAGAATTAATTTACATTGAATTTTGCCTAAATTTAGTCAGAAGTTGTGTTTTATTTCTTTACAAGCAGTTATAGTCACATGTTCAAGTCTTTAAAAAAGTTGAAAGTGAGGTACAGGAATTGTAGCTAAAAGTTTTCTTTCACACGCTGACATTTGAATGTACTCTCAGTGATTCTTTAACCAGTAAGAATCATTCCTGATTTTTACCTGCATAATAGCAAGTCTTCTTTTAACAATTTTCTTCCTTTTTAAAGACCACATGTTTAGTAATCTTCTGGAAGACAGAAATAACATTGGCTTAGAAGAGACAATAATGGTGTTCTCTAACTTTTGTAATTTATTGAGGAAATTTTCTGTCAGAAAATGGTAGAAAGTGCGCAAAAGGGGCTATGAGTGTTTGCTGCTTTTATAGGACATCTATAGGATTGTCAGGTTCAGGTATTACTGCCTTTTATTCTGAAGTTAGTTCGTAAAGTGACTGAAAAGCTTGTCTTGTGTTCCTTGGTATCTTACTTTGCCAGTTTGCACATAAAAAAATTAACCAGTTTTGATTGTTCTGGTTGTAATGTTTAAAAATTATATCTGTATTAGGGGTTTTTTAGGCCCAGATACCCTAAATGTCTTCTGAACATGCAGGAAATAGAATATAAATTTCTCCTTAATTCATAAGGTACATAACCTTGTGTTTCTGTGTTTTCTGCTATTTGAAGAAGAGCTCATGCACAAGATAATTTTAAACTGCAGATTTTTAGCCGTCTTAAGTGTTGAGAAAATTTGGTGCTATGGACGGGATTATTAAGTGATTTTTTTTGTTTTCCTGCACCATTTGTCAACTAGGTTTACTGTAAGAAGGTAGTCTAACTCACCTAATTCAATGTGCAACAAATCATTGGAATATCAATTTAGGTGTATTCCAAGTCTCATGTGCAGGTGAAGCCTCCAGATCTTATAGGTTTTGCTGCACAAAGTCACCTATGACAAGGCCTTTTGCCATTTCACTGCACTGCAGCTGTTTGCTGGGATGTCATCATTTCACACCTCAATCACTGCAGCATCCTCCCCTCCTGCACTGAGCAACACAGTGCTACCTACCCCCACAATCTCCGTTCACAACTCTGCCACAAAGTTCATTCCCACCTTCATTATTTTATTTCTCTTCTCTTCTGAGTGCATTTTCCTCACTAAGCAGACTGCTTCTTTTCGACTTTAAGACTCGTCTTCATGAGTCATTTCCAACCTTTCTATCCACTATTAAAATGTAATTTCCTTCTTTTTATTCCCGTGTTGCTTACCTCTAACTCTCAAAACACTCTTGTGCTGACTCTATGCTGCTTTTCTCCCTCTGCAGAAATTTCCCATAAGCCTCCACAAAGCTAGTGTTTCCCTTTCTCCAGTCTGTCCTTAAGAATCCTTTGTCATCATTTCTACAAAAAAAAAAAAAAAAAGAAAATCACCTACCCATGCTGATATCATTGATTAGATGTGTTGTTTTTTCTGAAATGTGAGGTGTTCACATCAGGCAGGTTCCACTTGGCCTGTACTTCAAAAGCACTGAGGTCCTGTTCCATAATCTGTACTTTTAGGTGCAACTAATGAATAGTATCAGGGTTTTTTACAGTGCTTGATTAGACTGTCTGTTTCTTGCCTAGAAATCTCTGAGTTTGTATTTCAGTGGTGTTTTCTGCATGGCACTGAGGAGAAACTGCAGCTAGTCCAGACTACAGCTGTGCTTTTGTTGCCTAGCTGATCAACAAGCCCTCTAGTGCCCATCTCCAGGGGAGTCCACTGCCTCCTTGTTTGCTGCTAGCTACCATTCAAGAGGATATCTGCTAGCTTTATCGCTTCTGTGAGCTGTAACTAATTCCCTTCCTTCATATATTTCAGAAAAAACCACAAATCTAAAGAGGCTTAAAGGTTCAGGACTAGAAGGTAGGAAACTTTTGCAAGAGCCCTTATGGTTGGTGCAGCTGACCATCGTTGAGCTGTGTTCTTATGCTGCCCCTCGTGGTGTGCAATGGAAGGTTACTTTTTGTTCAGTACTGACAGCTCATTACTGATTTACTGAACAGAAGTATAATTTAAAACTGCAGATGCCCATTTAATTTTTAAACAATATCTGGAAACGATGTGGCTGGTTGAGTTGTCATGCTAGTTCTTGCTTTGTAATTCTGTGGTTCACAGCATATTCCTTCTTTCTGAGAGCTGTACTAGAAAAACGCTGTGCTTTGTGGGGTTTATTTTAGAGTGAAAGGTCATAGCTAAGAATGGGTATGTGCAGCTTCGCTAAAGCTAACTTGAACAGACTAAGTTGTGAAATCATGGAAATTAGAAGTTACACAGATAATCCATTCAAATAATTTCAATTACTCAATAAAGTTTGCTGTACTTTGATTTTGAATGACAGCTATTTGGAACAGTTCCATATAGCACCATATTATTGATCGGCATTGAGGCTTAGCTTCATCATGTCAGACTTCAGCTTTTGATTGACAGAAAGACACTACTGGTAGGGAATTCATCTCAGTTGTCATCTGAATTACTTTCCAACAACTCTAATATCTCTGTGTTGACACCACAAATAACCTGAGCTCTGTTGTTCAGAAACTCCCAGATTTGAGAAGTGGATAATGGTTCTTCTCTATTTTATTTCTTTTGGTTTTGTTCTTATATGAATGTAGATTCTGATACCATCACATGATTCCATGAGGTAAAACCCAATCATTTTGAGTACTGTAATGCTGAGATTTGGCAACACTGGTGGGGGCCCCAAAACTAAGAAGTCTGCAATGACAGAATTTTTGATTCCACAGGTTTGAACACACAGTCTTTGTGTTGTGAATGAATTAATGCTACTGCAGCTAGAAGAATTAAAATATCTCCAAATAGGACTCACATCTAGCAAAAATTTGATGAGAATCTAGAAAAAACATCCAAGTGAAAATTCTTCTCAGAAAAGTACAGTTTAATACAACCTTCACTTCTCCTGATGCCTTGAAGTGGCTACCTGAAAACAGAGGCTAGACAAGATTAAGAGAATAAAAGCAAGTATTTATTTGAAGGGCCTTCAAAGGTACACCCTGGGCAGCCAAAAGCCTCCAAGGGGCTCCACCCAAGATGGACTCTGGGTCACAGGTCCTTCACACTTTCGTATGTTTGGTCCATTTGCACATCAGGTTTGATTCTCCAATTATAATTTCAGTTAATGATGTCATTACCCCAAGTTTTCTCCCCGTGTCAGAGGCTTTGGTTTACATATTTTGGGGCCTGGGACAACAAGGTGTCCTTGATTTCTGGCCCAGAGAGGGTTTGTTATGTTTAATTAGCATGAGAGGACAGTAGCTAACAGATTATATGGAGTTTCAGGGTTAAACAGTAAGCAGTACAGCATTTGAAAAATATAAAAGTTAAAATCTCAGGCATCACTCTGGGACTCAGGATGCTCTATCCGATTGCAGTTCACAGACAAAATCCATTCCTGGGGTTTTGGAAATTGGAAGCTGGTATACACTTTATTTTTCAAATGTTGCTTTGACAGGATAAAAACACTTTTTATATAAAACTACAGGTTAAATCTGGGCTCTGACCTTGAAAGAGGAATCCTGAGTTCTTGTTTTCGAGTCATGTCTGGTTTTGCAATTTATTCATTCACTTCCTAATACAAAATGTCCTGGGATCAAAACCCAAAAAGTCATTCTTGCAGGGAAGATCTAAATTATTCGTGTCAGCCATGCCAGGGGTGTTCTTTGGACCCTGACTTCTGCAGATTTGGATTCCTTCAGGTTGGATACAGCCTAGGGGAGTGTCCTCACCACTCAGTTTCCCTTATAAAACTCCATCATACTGCCTTTTCCCCAACAATATGTTTAAATAAAGTTGCTCATAGTTTGTTGTTTTTTTTTTTTTAAAGTCAGTGCTGTTAGCACATTAGTAATTTTCTGGGAATTCTTACTGGGTTAAGTCTTAGATATACAGATCTAGATTTGACCTAGGTACATGAAAAACAACATCTTAGGTGTTATGACTACTTTACTGAAGAAAATACAGTACAGCTTTTCAGCCAGCTGAGATTGTGTCTGAGGCAAGACTTTAGGCACGCCTCTTAACTTAAAAAAAAGAATTTCATCTGAGCCCCAGGGAAAGGGTCCATTTCAGAACTCTTCTTCTGATTAACTCTTTCCTTAGAGGAACTCCTGGCTGCAGTTGAGTGTAGTAATTGTCAGGCTAATTTCCATTAATGAATACTCCCCACACCTCTGGGACTATTAGTCAGGTTTAAATCAACATATATTTAAGGGACTTTTTGATTGAGAGTACCCAGGTAGAATGGCCTCCTAATATACTGGATGAATGCAAACCCTGTCCAAAGCTGTTGCCCTACCCAGACATCTGGAGTAGGATAGCTGCAGTATTTCTAGGTAGAATACAGTATCCAGCTTTGACTTTCCCTTGTACACAAAAAAAAAAAACAACCAAAAAAGAAAAAAAGAAAAAAGAAAAAAAAGAAAAATAATAATTATCAGACTATTTTTATGGTTTTTATAACTACATAGTAGCCATGATACATGTTGGCCAGGAGTAGCCAAATAATTGTTTTGACATAATCTTGACATAATTGTTTGACACAATTTTTTTTTTTAAACTTGGTAAAGTAAATGCCTACCACTTCATATACTGTGCACTGTCAGAAACACTACTGCAATGCCAAAGAAATGAGAGCGGAAAGAGACAGGTTTGATTCAGGGAAGGGATATGAATTGAAG
The DNA here is from genome assembly GCA_013396875.1 of Vireo altiloquus. Classification (NCBI taxonomy): domain Eukaryota; kingdom Metazoa; phylum Chordata; class Aves; order Passeriformes; family Vireonidae; genus Vireo; species Vireo altiloquus. The sequence goes on along the minus strand of VZRF01001859.1, from coordinate 435,639 downwards.
GAACCTTGTTTAAGCATCATAATGGATATTGTTAGGGAAAACATACAAATAGTGTTTAGAGGCAGCCAACAAGCTCTAGTACAGAGGAACATTGAATGATAAACAGCTTTTGTTTATAGCACAAAAAAAATGTGAGTATTGGCTAAGAAGTAGTGTTTATGGTAATTGAGCCCTACAAGGAAGTAAAACTTCGTGGGGAACACAGGGGGTAGCATTTTCAGTGAAGTAGGCAATGAGGAGAGCTGTGTAGGCATTTCCTGATTAGCATCTGCTGTTTCAACAGCCAAGGAACATGACTCGCATGTAAATGCTTGTGCTAGGCTTTAACAGGCATTCCCTCTAGCATGCCACCCTGCCTTCTGGTTTTATTTTGAATCTCCTTGAGCCCAACTGTGACTTGAAATCAGTGGAGGAGAAAGGAGAGTAACACAAACAACAGATGTCTTAAAGTTTCGAACAGAGAGAGGAAAAAGCCCCATGGCAAAGGAGAAGGTGCAGTTAAGGTGTTTCCCTGTCATTAGTATTCAGTGTGTCTAGTACAGACTCTGTTTGCATTTTTGCATGTATATATATAAATATCTATTTATATGCACTTGTACACACAGCGGGTAAAGAAGTGGTAGTGCAAAAAGATGCCCATTGCACAATTCAGAATGGTTTTTCACATCCTGTAAGAGTGTGGCCTATAGGCACTAAGTGTACTGGCTGAAGAGCCAAAGCAACCTATTTTAGTGCAGGCTCACAAATTATTTCCCAGCTGCTCCCTACTTTTAGTCTCTTGCTGCATAAAATACTATTTTTTTTTTTTTTTTAAATCTAAAGTTCAAAGATTGAGATTGCTAATAGTATGCTTAGTGTTCATGAAGACAGCTTTGCTTACAGGTGGCAACTTATGCTGTGGCAAGACAAATACCATGTACCCCACCACGTTAGGAGAACTAGGTTGTGCACCAAGTGATGTTCAGTGCATCTTTAATCTGTGCTTTGTGGTATGGGGAACTGTGTCTTTAAGGACTTCGATTTCCAGAAAGTAAGCCTGTGGCAGAAACAGCTGCGAAATTCTTACAATATATAGGCAGCTGAGGATGGCATAGAGACCCTGAAAATTCATTGCCTGCTGGGTGTTAACTCAGTACTGCATGGGGCCAGGAACAAAAAGAAATGGAAAAAAAATACTGTGAATGGAGAAGTGAAAAAATATGATGCTTCCAGATTTTTTCACTTCTTGGGAAAGATAGCTAAAAGAAATATAAAAAGAGAATTCAGGGCTGAGAACTCTGAGCTCTGAAATCTTAGCAAGCTACTTCCCCCTTTCCCACACCTACCTCCTCCTTCTATGTCTTATTTCTTCTGCAGGCTTCAGCAGATGGGTCCACAGACGGAAAATCACATTCACAGAATCCTATTTTCTTGTGATATTTTAAATGTATATTTATTTGCTTATTAACTTGCTGGGTTTTTTCAAAGAATTTTGGTAATCTCTATCTCTGTGTGTGTTCACACAGTTTATTTTGTTAGTTACTTGTGTTATATATGTATGCATGTATGTATGTATATATATTTATATTTATATAAAAAATATATTATTTGGCTCCTGGAATACAGAAGTTTATGCTTAGATTAACCTATATAGAGTTTAGGACAACCACTGTTACTGAATATGTCTTCTGAAAAAAATTCCGGATTTGGAATGAATGCTGAGGATGCCAGTAGGAATTACTTTTCTTTTCCCAGAAATTTGTACAACAGAATAGTATTTCCCTGTGGTGATATTTTCCTAGACTACCAGGAATGCTATGTATCTTAATATGTTGGTAGCAGCACTTAAACCATCAAATATTAGTTGTTGTTAACCAGAGGGAGTCTGCTGCATTCAGTTAAAACAGAACAAATATTATCTTATTAATACTATTATGGCATAGACTTTCTTAATCTTTATAAGGATATCCTATCAGAAAAATAAACATAATAACAATAATTATGCCTGTATTTTAAGTAGTGCTTTTACGTCTGTATGGCTCTCTTTCTACTTTAAAAATATACTATCTCTGTTGCACAGATGGGTAAACTAAGGCATGCATGGGACGTGAAATAAGTTCACTGGAGGTCTTCTCAAGAAAGACAGTACTCCTGGTTTTAAAGCAGAACCTTATCATAAGTCATGTATAAACTTATCACAAGATATTTGTAAATTAAAAAACCAAATCCTGCACTTTGGAGATACCATTTAACATTTATTTTTCTTCCCACAGGAACTTTTTACACCAGAGTGCAAATTCAAGGAGTCTGTTTTTGAAAATTATTATGTAATCTACTCATCCATGCTCTACAGACAACAGGAGTCCGGGAGGGCCTGGTTCTTGGGGCTGAACAAAGAAGGGCAAGTCATGAAAGGAAACAGAGTGAAGAAAACAAAACCAGCAGCTCATTTTCTACCCAAGCCATTGGAAGGTGAGGCTCAGTCCATCCCTGGCAGACCCTCCTGCAGATCTCACAAGAAGAAGGAATGGTTTCCAAAATGCCCTTCCTGAATGTGCATGTTCCACGAAGGGGCCAATCCCAGTGCCCCTTCCCAAAGTTTCATGGAGCAGTTTAGTGCTTCTGTGTAGTGATGTTACAAAGAGCATACGTAAAAACATTTTTCCAGGGACTAAGAGGTCATTCTATGAGAAAATAAATCTTTTGTGGGAGAGCACTGTGCTGCTTTTAAAATATTCCGTTAGGGACAAAAACTGTTGTGAGTCTTGCAGTGAGAAAACAGTCCTTTCATTAGACAGAATGAAATAAGGGATATTGTAGGATGGTTGGGAATTATAAAGGGAATGGATGAAATGTCAGCATTTCAAAGTAAAAGCTTTCTAATACAAAACAGAAAGGTCTCTCTATAAAATAAATCACAATGTATTACTTTGCCAATTGGTGTAATGTACACAGCTCATGAAAGTTTGCCTTTAAACCAAGATAGGAGCAAGTAACAGTCACAGTAACCTTACATACCAAAATTATGTCACATGCTCTGAAAAATCCATTTATATCTTGGAACTTTGATGTTATTCTATGTATTTTGCAGGCCTTTATAAACCCTACACTGCCTTTCACTTCTCGTCCTGATGTCACTACTCATTGTTCTGCTTGCTACACATAGCCTCAGTCATTCTGAAAATTATCTCATTACTTACCATCTGAAAATACATACCTGAGTAATGCTTTGGTTTGCAGTCCAATTTCTTTTGATACTTTAACCTAAATTTTTTGATTGAATGATCAGTTTGTTAAGTACTTTAGTTTCATCATAAGAATCAGAATAATCTTATGTTTATTTGAACTCAGGTTGATGCCTTTGTGCTTACACCTCGTCTTGTGAAAGCTTACAGTTGTTTCATAAGCTCTCAACAATATTAATACTTTATATCTTGATCCCTCTATACTAAATTAAGAATTATGGGAAGGGAAATCCAGTGCATTTTTAAAAGCAAGGAAAATTCGTATGGATTAGGAAAGAATTTACTTTTTTCAATAATGTTTGGATGATCAGACTCCATCAAAATAGCTTAGACAATGCTTAGAAATATCTTGATTTACATTGCCTATGAGAATCATCAAATATGACGGCTCTGCTATATAATTCCTTAGTTTATATTTCGTGTTGTTCAATGTAATAATTTTGTAGGTCAGAGTGTTATTTCACCAAGCTCTTTTAGTTAATCAGCAAAGTGCCCTAAACTCATTTATAGGCTGCTCTGAAGATATAGATCATAACCAGCCATACGTACTCTAGAGAAGACATTTAATTTCAGTCTTTCAGAAGCTATAAAAGGATTTAGATTGTGTCACTGGAAATGTTAGAACAAGTATTTGATTAGTTAATGATGCTATAGGGCCCTTTACATTTATTATGAAACTTCACACCATTGAAGATCAAGGTCAGTACTCTGATGCTCCAGCTTTCTACGCTAATTAGTCAAGGGATGAAGGAATCGTGCTCTCTGTGGCAGTACACACCCAGTCTGGAAATCAGTGTGATGATTAATTCCTTTGACTGCTGTGAAACCTCTTTTAACATTGCTCTGATATAAATAAATGCTACTGAAGTTAGGTGTAAGTGGAAACATTACCTGATTCAGTGACATGGAAAATGAAATTGAATTATCCAAGAGCATTAATCATTAAGGCAGCTTAATGTTGGAACTATGTAATTGAATACATGTATTTCCTTCAAAGGATTTGAAGTGGTTAGATAGGGACTGAACCCCAGAGACAAACTTCCAATTCCTCTAAGAATTCAGTTAATAGCTTAATTTTGACTTTTCTGCACTTCTACATTCAGTGGAAATCAGTGGCTACTGTATATGTTTTTGGAAATGAGGAAGGAGAACCCCAAAATCATTTTTGTACTCTCCCCATCTCCTGGAGACAATAGCCAAATTCCTCAAATTTGAGAGTCCTGAAGAAGAGACCATGGCCAAATTCCTCAGATTTGGGAGACTGATATACACATAACTTTGTAGAACTGGATCCTAGCCTAGTCTTGCAATGTGACTAAGAAAGAACAGTTAAGTCTAGACAACTGTACTATATGATCTCATTTTTAAATTACAGTCTGTCTTACCACATTTTACTTCTAAAAGAATGTTTATTTAATGCTTATTTAAGGGTTGTATATACATACATACATGTATATACATGTATATTTTTGTATGCCTTATGTAAAGACAGAATACTATTTTAATTTCCAAGAACCTATAGAATCCATTAAACAAGCAAGAATGCAATTTCCCACTGCTTTTTTAAGTCAGATACAGAAGTGTGAAAATTTTGGAGGGTCAAGCAATTCTATCAGTGTTTCAAAACCCATGTCTGTCAAAATAAATAGTTTCCCTGGTATGCAAGAGAAACATAGAAAATAAATCGTATTTGAGATGAACTCCTACATGTGATGCATTGTTAAAAATGCCTCTCCTTTTCTCTTCTTTCTCCTCAGTTGCCATGTATCGAGAACCATCTTTGCATGATATTGGAGAAACAGTGCCAAAGGCTGGGGTAACTCCAAGTAAAAGCACAAGTGCATCTGCAATAATGAATGGCGGCAAACCAGTGAACAAGAGCAAGACGACATAGCCAGGTCCTCACAGGTGTTGTGACTTTACTGAGTCCTGAGTACAGTTGAGCAATTTATCCTTGCCAGACTTGCCCTCGGCCGTGTCTGTGGATCAGCTTGCGGCAAGTCACCAACTTGCCCGTTGCTGTTTCTGAACTGAGTTGTTGCGAGTGGATAGATCTCAACATGTAGCTCCACCCCCAACGAGAAGACACCTGGATGAACCAGCTAAACTCAGACCATGGAATGCCCTACCAGATATTGGAATGCCTTTTTAATATCTTTTCTGTGACTGTGACACTTCATGTGAATGACATACTTCACAAGTACACTTGATACCTTGCCTGCTGACAATTGCCCATAATCCCTTTTTGAGTCCAGTTTCAGCAAAATCCATGTGTTTAAGTTCTATTTTGTAGCACACAAATAATCAAGTAATTTCTAGTTAGATGCTGTAAACCTGTGCTATTATGGATTTCTCTTCTTCCCTTTTTTATAAGGCTGCTCGCTCCACTGTTTGTGACCTTTTGCAGGGATTGTGTTTCTCTATAACTTAAATGTTGCCGGTGGCTTAGTTTTGAAAGCAATCAGGGAATCAGGAAGCCTTCAAAAATCTATTATTACAAATTATATCTATAAAGAATAGGATCGTTGTCTCTGGCTTAAAATATTGATTAAATGTGAATAATCTTTAGTAACAGATACTGTGCTTCTGAGGTTGGCATTGAAGTGGAGGGAAGAGTGTCAAACACAAACAATGGGGAGTTTTCTGAAACGTGTGTTTGGCATCCCCCTATAGTTTCTTTTTGTGTGTGTGTTTTATACATATCACAGGCTTACTGGTAATGGTAACATTTGCCTTGCCCAGCGAGCAAGACCCACTCATTTTTGGAAAAGTGGGTCCAAAGAATTTTGTAGGCCTTGTAGGCCTGAATTAAGGCTCATTTTTTCATCTACTAAATCTTCATTGTTTGAAAAATAATCACCACCAATTAAAAAAAAAAAAAGTAAGACTAATCAGAATTGCGCTACCTAAATCCATTTCAAATATAATCCTTTCCTGTTTTTAAGGAACTGAACTTAATGCCATTGTTATTTTTGGCTGATCCCACACCTACTTAGCAAAGCATGGGCAAGGATGTTGTTGTGTTCTTTTTTGCAGCACCAATGCAAAGGGTAGTTACAAATTATAGTTTAATATTTCTGGTGTTTTAAAAAAGAAGTTTTAAAACTGGACATATTACAAAACTTTATTTTTATTTTTAGCTAAGCATGCAAAGTCCGGTCCTATATATTTCACTGATATCCCAGTATGTACCTCCACCCAGCTTCCTAGGATAACATGCCCACCAAATTGCTAGATTGAAGGTGCCTTGCCTTGATCTCTATATACTGTACTTTCTCCTACATGAACCTAGAAGAAATTAAAAACATCATTAAATTGAAGCCTTGGGTCATATTAACAGAAACAACGTCAACCCTTTGAGTTTGTCACTTGTGAGCAATTAAGCCAATGTTGTGGGGGATGAAGGACAGGAGGGCAGGGGGAAGATTCAGAGAACGCCACAGAGATGCCACTGAAGTTTTTGAACACTTAGTCACAGGCTTTCAGAAGATTAAAAATATGGGCACTCTCTGTATGCTTAAGAAGCAATTTGTTTCTTAGAAATGGCAGCAAAGACCAAACTGTATTTCAGTCTGGAAAACTGTGTGGCAACAGTCTCTTGGCCTCTTGCTATTACCTTGATATTTAAAGACAAAAAGAGGAAATCATCCGTTCCTTTTTTAGCACTGTATTTCTGGCAATTTGTTTTATCACATCTTTGTGCTGCATTCCCTAACAGAGACTGCTGATTATTTCAAACTCCGTCTGCTCAGCTGAACAACTGATTCAGTCTGAATGAACTCTTCATACTAGTTTTCAAATGTGTTCTGTTTTTATAAGCAACATTTAGTGCACTCTTCAAGGAGGCTACTGTAAAGCTGCTAAATTCTAGAAACTTTTTCTTTTTTTCTGTAGGTCAGACTTCTTTTTGTATATGTGATATGAGAACAGCAAGATAATGCTTGATGTTGGGTCTTTCTAGGGAGGGAACGAGTTAAGCATGAAGCCCTCTATATATGGAGAGAAAAAAAATACAAACTTAATCTAAAACTGTGATAAAAATGCAAAGAAACTTTGACTTAAGACTGTGCCCTCGCCTGCTAGCACTAAATCTGTGTGCGTGGGGAAAACAACACTTTATTAAAAACTTTGGTGTGCCCTTCTCGTCCCATCTGGTCCAGTGGGATTTGTGCACCATCCCTGAGAAAACAAAATCAAACCAAAGCAACTGAGATGGTGAGCTGGGGGCTCGCTCTGCGCTGCAGGCCCCATGAGAGGCAGCAGCCTTGGTGCTGTACTGTCGGCCGCGTCCCGCCATGGCCCCAGGCCTCCCTACACTTGTAAGAGGAGAACTTGACAATATTTCAAGTAAGATAAAACAGCTGAAGGCTACATTCTCTCTCACCTGATTCATGAGAAGGGAATACATGAGTTCATGTCCCATTCAGCTGTCTTTTTACTCATCCAGTGTAAGAGCCTGAGGAGAGACAGGGCTGGAGACCTGGCTGAGCCATGCAAGGAGGATCTGGTTCATTGCCTGATCCTAGATAAGCATTGTTTTCAACATTAACCTTTTGGTCCTGAGTAACTATGATCTGTGAACCAGTTTGGGAGGCTACAATTAAGGCCAGATTTAATTTCTTTAAGCAGTTAGTACATACTGGAAATACAGGGGTTTTTTTTAAATTATTGTTTTCTGGTTTTGTCTTCGTGGGCTAAAGTCATGAATGTTTAATCCAATGAATCAATGTCCTGATTATTTTTTTTCTACAATCTCTTTAAACATAACAAAGGTATCTTTGTGCTTTGTTTCCTCCTTTAATTTTGCCTTGTTTCATCTGTTGCATGGGAAGAGTATGGCAAGGATGAACTAACTGCATGTTGTAGGTTGTGTCTGTCAAAGAACTGTTGGTCAGTGTTACAAATTTACATACATATATGCAAAGAGTTTGTCTGCATTGTACAGTTTGTGTTTATTCCTATTTGTTGTATACACAGATTCAACATGATGAATAAAACATTTTTATGAAGGCATACTGGAAACCAACAAAAAAATTTTATGTAAGAAGTAGACTGTGGAAAGAATCATTGCACTGGTCACAGGATGGTGAAACTTCATGTAAATAGGTTGGCAAACTCAGTTCTCCCCCTTTACCATGCCAAAGAAAATTTCAGCTCCTTAATATATTACCTCTCTTGCTGTTCTCCAGGATGAGACTTCACCATTTTCTTCCCTCTAAAATTAATTTTGCTGTTAAGTGAAAGCTGTTTTCAACAGTCTGTTACTCCTAAAGTACTGTATAGTAAACCTGATGGAATCAATTTGTATTTACAGATTGCGGTTTTTGTACTTACATGTGCAGCTGTCTGTGAATCTGCAGCATTCCAGGTCTTTTGCATGCTTGCTTTGTATTTTGTTCTTCTGGGTTTTCTCTAATCTCTGAGAGACTGTTCACACTGCAATCTAACCTCATTTTACCATTTTATATGTTAACACTGCACAAAGTCATTCTCTGATTTTCTCTTTTTAAATCTGTATTTCAGCTACAGTTCTATTTGGCAAAATCAGTCACACCTGCACAGTTTCAGAGATTCAGTTTTGAGGAGATATGAACTACTTCAACAAAGCACCATTTTGCTGTACTTCAAAAATTTTATAAATACACAAGAATCCTTAAGAGATTTCTCACATGATAGAGCCTATAGAAGGGCCTCTAGCTCATTTAAGTGCTTTGTAGCTCACATAACATAGCCTTTGCTTCATATTCTGGGGGTTTTAGCCATTCTCGATTTTTTAAAATGCTGTCATTTTCATTAATGTTGGTTGTTAATAAACCCCTCCCAGCCCCTCCCCTCCACTAGATATAAAGTAAAGCAATTCACTCTGACTATGGTATATACCTGAAACAATAATAAGAACCCTGGCATACATATATACGGGGAAACTTTTTGTCTTGGTTTAAAACTAGTTTAAGCAATGAGGTATGAAAGCAGGCAGTTTGGTCCATGCAGTAAAAGTGCATCATGATGATCCACCTGTTTATTGGTATAAAGAAGACATTATTCAGCTACATTCAAATGGGAATGGACGCAAAATTAGACTAAATAAGAAGGTTATCTTTCTTTTAAATGGCCCTTTAGATAAATTCATATTTTGTGCAATGCATTCTAAAATGTTTAATAACGGGTTTTTTTCTGTGATGACTAATGCAAATGCTATGTCTTATTTTTAAAGATGTAATAAAATTTTTGTTCAATTACTTAGTCACAGAAATATTCAACTTAGCTTTCTTCATCCCATTATCATTTAGCTGTATCATTTAGCTACAAAATGTCATTCTGCAAAGAAGCAAGGGCAATGCATCAGAAGAGTGAGAGCAAGTACATGATTAAATGCATCTATGTGTTTCTAAGAAAGAGTTTAGCCAGGGGGAAAAAAAGGATCAGAAGCAGATTAATAATTTATAGAAGCAAATAAATCCACAGGTTTTTTACAGGTGATATTACAGATATGTTATACACAATAGGCATAATCCCACAAGTCTATTATAGAATCATTGGCACACTTCTGGATTGTGTTCTTTCTCACATAAGAAGAAAACAAGGCTATAGTACCTTTTTGTTTATAAGGTTTATCAGTCTAATCAGTAAAAATCCCCATTTATCCAATTTGGTTTTGCCTTTTGCTACAGGCCTGGAAGCAGGTTTTTACAGTCACTAGCAGTGAAGAATCAAGCAGTGAGCTTCACTTCCTTATGCCTCTTCCTGTATTTACAGTTTATGTATCTGGAATTCTCACCATAGGGAATGAGGTGTAAGGTAACAATTTATTAATACATGTGGAATAATAATCTTATTCCTTCTGATTTCATTTTTTTAGAGAGGAAATGAGCCACAAAACAGATATGCTGGGTGTCACATCACCAGTTATTTCAGCAAGAAGAGCAGGGGAAATGTTCAAGCAACAGTATAGGAAACAGAAGAAAAATTGGAAGAGAATTAATGTGTGCATTACATTTTTAGTAGTCGTAGTTAATACTTTAAGGTTTATAGTAATAGCACCATTTTATTTGATAATTGCATTTTAATGAGCCACTGAGAGTAATTGTCTTAGATATTCTGATTTTTTCCATATGTAAGTTTAACAAACAACTTGGATGACACTTTTTGAAATGCTATGGCTACATAATTCATCCAACAGTCAAACGGTCGGACTTGATTAGTTTTTTTTAAATCAAAATAGAAATAAACATTACCTTATACTCTTTAAGTATATAAATTTAAAATTAAAGCAAATGAAAAATAAAATGCATCAAATACGACACTGCAACCACCTAAAGAATTGTTCTTTTACATATAAATGAGTACCTGAAACACCACAGCTGATCTATAGTATATATAAATCTGTTACGATGCCATGAAACAAGTCAAAAGCATCTACTGACACCAGATAAGAGTTTTGATTATCTAGTATTTTCTTAATACAGTACTAAGTACGAATGGAAGGAAAGCAAGGAGACCTTTGTATCCTTCATTGTTTACACTCTGACTCAGCAGATGAATGTATATGCAAAAATCCCAGTGATTATAAGATGATTCAGGTCAGCGGTATTCCTTATTCATAAATATGAATAAAAGCAACAATTTGTGCTCTCCAGACACTGAGGTTGGCAAAATGCACATATGCTAAAAGTTAAGAAAATATTCCTGTTGAGCTCCTTGGAGTTTAAGGGTTTTAAGTATAAAATATAAAATAAAATTTGAAGATGAATTTTACTTTGAAGATTCTTTATACTTTATGAATACAGTTTAGAACTCTGCCTGGTATTTTGGTTATCTGATAAGAGAGTAGCTAGCAGCTTTGGGATGTATGTCTAGTTATTTATCTGCATAGCTTATATATAAGTTGGATGTTTGGTAATTATACTCCCTGAGAACATGGGCTTCACAAGCTTCGTTTTTAGAAAGAAAGAATCCAGGTTAAGGGGGAAAAAAAAGTGGTTGTTAAAGAGCAAGCTATATGGGATGGGGGAATAATAAAGCAGTTAAATTAATTTGAAACTTTGCATTCTATTACATGTTCTGTACCATTGTATTTTCCTATTTCAAAACTGTCCTTTCTAAAAGAAAACTTATTTCTAGACTAATAATGGAAATCCTTTTTTTTGTTAATACATAGTTCCATTATCTCTGAGTCATGTACCTCTTCAAAAATCAGGACCTTGGCACCTAAACCACAATGCTAAAGTTTGGTATCTAAAAGAAGTATTTTTGAGCCATTTAATCAATTTCTTCCTCAATCATGGTTTAACAAAATGTAAACACTTTTGAAACTAAAATGTATATTTCCTTTTTTTTTTGCTCTAAAGAATTCAAGGGCTGCCAAATCTACATGTACAAAAAAATAAGAGACTCATATGTAAATAAGTTAGGGAAGTCCCAATAGTTGTGCATCGTTCATAACTCAATGTGAATTTCACACTGAGCAGCATTTCACCATTGGAAAATAAAAATAAAATTTTTGTTCATACCACTGCTTTGTTTGTATTTACTGTATTAAAACTTTAATTACTTTGTTGACATCGTCCAAACACCTCTGCCTGAGACCAAGCTACTGCATAGCACAGATGATTTTTCAAGTCAACTGATGTTCAGGTTCCCCACCTATATAAAAGCAGTTGAATTCCATGTGTGACAGGGCAACCTGTCCTGAACAGTGATTTCTAAGAGTAGACAGAATTTTCATCCTAAAAGTTACTAATATAAAAAATTTTCATTTGCTTTACATGTAGGAGGCAACTGTTGATACATAGAACAGTAAAACAGAAGTACATGTGAGCTGCAGAATACATATGCAGAATAGGCAATCACACTTTTATATCTTTATTAGTTTCATTCCTTATGTTTCTATAGGTTATGTATTGGAAAGTATCTAATATGTAGATTAGATAACCACCATACTGACATTTCCACCACAGAAACTAAAAGTTCTTTTGTGGAAAAGGTCCCATTCAAACATTTTGCGTCTTCAGTCTATGGGTGTCATTTAATTGAACCTCAGTTACACAATTATTTGACCAAATAAACAATAATTTCTATTTTTATAAGACTTCTTTACAGTTTCTCTGAGTTTATGAGCTGGTACATAATCAGGATTGTTGGAAAGAAAAAAAAGGGCCAAATAATGTATTTTTCAAGCACCATAAAACAAATCAAACTAATTATTTGACAAATATTCAGCTAGTGCTACTCTTCTACAGATGTATTGTTGCATACTGATAAGGAGATGTGACAACCAAGTAAATAATGTTAAAAAAAGGGTTTTGTTATACCGTTGCCTAAGGTTGCTCAAAGAAATGGTCATTATTGTTATAATATCAGTTCCACCAAATTTACAAAAAAACTCTGGAGAATTTCCATAGGGCCAGAATTTTATGACTACACCCTCTAGAGCGTGGGCTGTCCTGCTTGCTTGTTTAGTTTTCTGATGCATTTCTTTAGGGAGCAGATCCTCAAATGTGTTCTAAGGTATTTACAACCATTTATGTGTGCATTCATGCACACCCACACCCAGACACTTCTGAAATTAAATGTCCTAGCAGCCTAAAGAAAAACAAACAAAAAAAACCTCCTCAATCTTTGACGTCCTTCATTAAGGGTATTCTCTCCCCAGCCAGATTTCACAAGCATTTCCATTCCATCCTTCCCAGCACTCACAGTTTCCACAGCTACAAACACCGTTACCTAGAATAGAATGAATAAAGGGCAATTATCATAATTGAAATGTACTACATTAAAATGTGTTTGATGGGAAGTAAAAAGCTAATGCTAAAGTAGTTGGATTGTTTCTTTATTGTTCCCCAACCCCTTTTTCCTTTGGAAGGAAGCAATTAAGTGGCATTAAGAAGCCACTCCACACCTATACTTACAAGGCATTCATAGCATGTTCTCAATAATTCCATCACTAGCATTGCAAATATTGTAACTATGTATGGTGTAGTATAATTGTGTACACCAGTATTTGTACCCAGCTGGTGAGGCTTAAGTGTTCACCCTGTGCCTCTATGTACAAAGAAAAACAAGATTACTTTTACCTATTATTCATAAAGAGGAAGTCATTAAAAGCTACCAACAGAATAGCAAAAAACCATGACTTTGAACATGAAAAACTTTAAACTTAAAATCTCAGAAGTGTTATACAAATAAATCCTATCTCAAACTCTACTGTCTATTAAGTGAAAAATGTCTTGGCCTATTTTGAAGCATGGAAACATTTAGTACTGAGACACACATATTAATTTAATTTTAATCTTGGATGCTCAGCTTGAGACCTCTATAGCCTTTTTATCTATGCAAACTCCTCTTCATTCTCTTTGTGAAGATCCGTGATTAGCCATTAGAGCTGCAGGTAAGGCTCCTGTTGCTGTAATACTGGCTACTTGCCTCCAGAAAATGACCCTTGCTAACAGGGCTAGCTGGAAGACAAAATTTACTAGTGTCAGCCTTCCCACTCTCACTCTAATCGGCTTGCAGAGTTCTTGCACATCTAATAATTGCTCAGCAAAGATTTTCTAAAATTAAGATTTGTAACAGGAAGCAGCCAGTGAGTTAATTTAGCAATTCCCATGCTGCTTCATGTCACTGTGTTTGTCATGAGGGTTTGTTGGCAGCCTGCCCATTTCTCTCGACATCTGCCACCTGCATATTCAGACAATGTTAAGGTGAAGCTGCTTGAATCATTTACCATCACTTCATAAGAAAAGCTACCAGGTATTTCAGCCTCCCACCAACAATTGTCTGATTGCTAGGAAGCTCTGTTAACCCACACAACTATGCCCACCAGGGATCACCAGGCAAATGAATTTTGTCCGTGAGTTAAATGCATTACATACATGGAATGTCCAGTAAAAGAAGAAAGGCTAAGGAAACCTAATGATCATAATGCTGACACTCTGTCCTTTGCCAAAAGCAGTAACTTGTAGTCTGTTCGAGTGAGAATTGTTGATGGGTTCCACAGTTGGCTTACTTATTTAAATTCATAGTCAGGCCTTTCACTGTTGTTTTGAAACCTTAAGTTGATCATCATGCTGCATGAAGAAACAATTATTTGCAGGTTTGAATAACCAGCAAATGCACTTCCTCTGTCAGGGGGGAAAGAAGAAGCTGGGCTTTGTCTAACATAATTCCCATCAATTAAGTTTGTTTCCTGAAGCAATTAAGTGTTAGCCTGTACTGCACCTGTACAAATGAGACCATCATGTTTGTCACAGTCTCTGTCATCACATTCACAGAAATCACCCGAAATGTACCATTCCTGGGGTGAACAGATGCACTTTCCACAGTGGCAGGAACCTGAAATCACAAAAATTATTACTCACAGTCAAAGAGTACTGTCATATGCAGGCTAGAAAATAACAACCCAAGTCACACGTGTGCACACATACGCACATGTGCATGTGCACAAAATTGCTGTCTAAGAGGCTGTTGCATAAAAGAAAATCATCAAGCTAAAAGCCTTTGAATGAAAGGATTCTTTGGCATGAGCTAGAGTATGGTGGGATGTTACTGCTAATGCTTTGATCCTGCTATTTCACTTAATCAGGACTCACATTTTGAAGCTTTCTTTTGGTTTCAGAGACTTACAATCAGGACTTCTCTTCACAGTAACTTTGTTTCTTTTTTGCTAGCAAAGCTCAAATTGTCCCTGCTCCATTGTTACTGAAGGCAATAAAATCACACCCAGGAAGAAAATAGTTCTCCTCATCTAAAGCTATTAGGGTTGAGTTCACAAAAGACCAGCACTGCCCAAGACTAACATCTGTAGACCCCCAAAATCCTCGTCACCACAAATGAAGCTTCTCCACCTCCCATGGAATTACTAAATACTTGCTCTAGGTCAGAAAGTGTTTGTGCACATAATGGCAGCTCAGCAACTGGCTCAATCCTGCAGTGTGCCCTAATGTCCTTTGTTGGGACCCGCTGCTCTCAAGGGTGTCAGGCATATGCTCACAGGCAAAGGAGGGACTCTGTGGTCAAATTCAGGTGACACCATAACCCATGGAGCACCAGAAACCTCCCTTTAAGGCTCTGAGACATCCTTATCCTCAGGAGAATCCTCTCAATCCTGGAAAGTGACAAGTGCCCCCAGACAACCATGTCAGGAAGCTGGTAGCCTGAGAATTGTGAGAGAGAGGCTTTTCTGCAACTAGAAATGCCACAAGGAGATGGTAATTCCTCCTGAATGATTCCAACACTTGGCTTAAGAGACTTGGCTTTTACTGATCCCATCTTCAGCAGCCTGGCCCTGAGATGGGGATCTTAGTAACTGCTAAGCAAAAATCCTTTTGTGGACCTAGCCCTAAGAAGGGGTTACAGCAGAAATCAAAGTTAAAAAAATAAAATAAACCCCAAATAAATTATAGCAAAGAATACATGCAAAATTTTCAACTATGAGAGGTGGAGTTAAAAAAAAAATGCCACCAAAGAAGCAGTTGACCTTTTACAGAAGATGCTTATAAATGAGTTAAATGCACTTGAAAATCCTAGCCTCCGGCAATATTTCCAGAATGATTCCACTAAAAAGCCCCCAATGTGTTTAATTTATTATTAAAGAAAAAATATGTAGAAGGAAGTTTGGTTATGTCAGAATATAACCTATACAGAATTCATGGGTTACTTAACAGGGCTTGAGCCAAAGCCTATAAAATTATGATTTTCCATCTTTCCAGTTCTTTCAGTGACCTCTGAATAAAATACATAGTAATAATCCCCATAATCTTTAAAAAAAGTTGCATTGGTTGATATCAACAGATTTTCCATTGCTTTTCTCATAAATACTGAAGCTTAATTCTTGAAAACTTCAGAACAGCTTCAGCAGAGTATCTAATTTTTAATTAAATATGTAATTTAATGCTTGTTTTAAATTCACAAAAATTAACTCATTGCCTAATTTTAGGGAAATGCTTTAACTTGTAACATATGGAACATGCAAATATATTCAGGAAGAGCTAGTGATTAGAACATTTGAGGATGGAAGTATTTGATTACACATTTACTTCTTCTGTGACTTCTGAGTATTTCTTACGGGGCCACTGGCAGAGAAAATATTGACATTCCCTACAAGGATCAAAAATGCTGTTGTGTAAAGAGGCAGCAGAGGATAGCATACATATCACAAGGTTGCTCTATAAGAGATACATACTTGAGGGTAATTTAAACCAAATACCTCTCTTTATACAAACTGCAAGGTACTGACATCTGAAAATAATGAGGAATAGTATGAGGATTTTAGTGAAATTAAAGCAGTTATTAAGACTGTTACGCTGTAAGAAGCCTGAAGTGATTCTGCATAAGCAAGCACTGATGCTGCTACTGAGGGATGCCCACAATGTTTAAAACTGTTTTGCAGAAGATACAGCAAATTTAACACCAAGTCAACCAAGGAAGATAAGGCTCCAAAATGCAAAATCTGTTACGGAAATTAATGTATCGAGTCTTTTCCCTGAACAGGGCATGCTGCTCTGGGAGGCTCCTCAGTTTAATTGAGTCTGACGAGTTGCAGGGTGTTTCCTGGGATCCCAGCCAGATCCTCTCGGATGGGATTTGGCTCATTACCTTGCCCACATCCTGCACCGTTACAGTCACCATGTACAGCCCTATCTTTACTGCCAGGGAGGCAGCAGCATGGTGGGTGTTGCTGTTTTCCTTGGAAAGAGCTTTTGCTACAGGTGGCACAGTCAGCAAGCCAAGATTCTGAAAACAGCCTAGGAATGTGGATGCCCAACTTTGCTTATATTAGCAGAGTGCAATTTTCTGATAGTGTTCAGCAGTTATCTGCTGAAAACCAGGACTCCTCACAGTCTATTAAAACCTACATACAGAAACTCAAACTATCCTCAGTTCATTATAGCACTTGCATATTCCTGCTAGGTTTCCAACAAAAATGGAATAACCACCATTAGTTCACGGGTTTGAAATTCCTTTTTATTTGACCAGTAGTCATTATTTTCTTCCCACTTTAATGAATCAGAAAGAACAATTTGCCATTTTGGTTCCTGGGTAGTGCTTCACTAGCTATGAACAGTGTTTTAAAGTATGAGTACCCAGTAAGACATGATTTCCAGATGCATATCTTAGGATCAAGAATAGATTTGCCAAAAAAAAAAACCCAAACCCACCACCAAAAAAAGAAGAAAAAATAAAAAAGAGCATAGCAACAAAAGTTATAAGTAATTAGACTAATTAGACTGTCTTTGCCTGTGATCCCCATCCTGCTCAGAGAAGAGCAGGAGATAGTAGCCTTCTTGGATGTTTACTGGCCACACAATACTGAAGATGTCTTATGGAGGTAATTTGTCTGCTGGGACAGGCACTTATGTGGGAATTGGTGTTCCTACAATAAAGCTGTTATCACATCTAATTTGTCACAGCTTTTTTATACTGAGGACTGACTGTCCTCAAGACAAACTTCCATGACAGTGGAAGCTAATATGTGTTCAGGGGCCGAAAACACTTTAAAAAAAAAAAATCCCACTACTGTTGCTGAATATAGATTTAGGGTCACAGAATCACAGAATGGGTAAGGTTGGAAAGGAGAACAGTGGGGTCATCTGATCCAACCTCCCTGCTGAAGCAGGGTCTTCCTAGAGCACATCAAGCAGGATTGCCTCCAGACAGTTCTTGAGTATCTCCAGTGAGGGAGACTCCACAACCTCTCTGATCAGTCTGTTCCAGTGCTCTGTCACCCACATAGTAAGAAGTCCTCCCTCATATCCAGGTGGAACTTCCTGTGCATCATCTGCCTGTTGCCCCCTGTTTTACTGCTTGGCACTACTGAGAGAGCCTGTCATAGGAAATAATTCCCATAGGAAGTAAAGGCTGTTCAAAAGTGGTACTTCCTAGAAAATCTGGGCCTTTGGAACCTCCATTCACGCAGTCATGTTTAAAAGCACGAACTGCCTGCTGCTGATTACAATCTAGAGCACCTTTCAGGCTGCTACAGATTACATCAGTGACCAGATCCCAAGCCATGCCCTGGTGGCATAGCCGGCAGAGGGAAAAATCCTTGGTAACTCTGCAAATTCCTGATGCATTATCTGCTCCCAAAGCCTCAAAGTAAATGGTACCCTTGATATACACATTTAAACCTAATTGTTCTCACAGCAAGACCCGCAGGCTGGAATAAATAGCTGTCAGCCATCTTTATAAAAAGGTAGCAGATAATATAAATATTTTTAAAATCAACATAATTTTTCATGTGTATATTTATATAGAATTTTACATAGGGCATTTTATTGATACCAAGAGTATGCCCCCACCTTCATGGTTTATATAAAAAATCTCAGTGAGGCACACATTAAGAGAAAAAATGTTAACTTCTGAAGTAAAACTGAGTAATTTCCATTTCTCCACATATAATTTTCTCTTACACATATACTAATTTAAAGATAGTCCCATCTGGAAAAAATAGAGAAACAGTGCAACTTTCTCATTTTTTATGACATTGCATCAACTGGGGGGAAAAAAATTAAAATAAAATGAAATGGTGCAATAGGGGAGAATCCCAATAAGTGATAATACAGATGGATGAAGGCTGGGCTGGAAACCCCATTTTAATTTCCTTTGCACTGAAATAAAAGTTACCAAAGGGAAAAATGGAAATCTGCCTGATGTAAGTTTCTGGTTTTTTCAGCTGGCAGATTTCTTTCCTGTCTATGCAAGGCACATACAGATATAGGAAACGGCACATAGTGGCTGGATTGAGTGCATTCTAGCCTCCAACCAGTCTCTTTTTCGTCTATTCTCTTTCAGACATATTATATACAAAAATAGGCAATTTGCACTATGGGGGAGCTTAAAAGCCCTCTTTCCATTAATGTAATTTCCTAGCCTGAAAGACTGCAAGGTAAGGACCTCAGAGAATAATTTCAGATAATTATCAAGATTTTCTAACTTTTATTCTTCCCTGTGGCAATTTTTTAGAGCTGAACTGAAGCTGATGCAACCATCTGAATGAAAATTAGTAAATGAGAAAATTTGTAGGATTCATTTGTGGGGGTTGCAGACGTCTACTTTTCCTTTGCAGCCATGTTGGGGAGCAGAGTGGTTAAGGATACCAAATGTTGCTTTTAAATACTCTTCTCCACTTACTGTTGTCCAATATATTACATTTGCCATCTTGCCCACTGGAGTGTTACTGTGGGTAGCGCCCTTTTCCCCCAAAATGGAAGGAGCACTAAGAACTAGTTCATAATGTACAGCTGTTCCACACAGACCAGCGGCTAAACACATACAGGAAATTATATGTTACTAACAAATTGCATAGGAGAGCAGCGCTGCTGAATGGGTATGGCTGGGGTGGGTGTCTGACAAAATGGATGTAAGCGCATTACAGAGCCAAATATAACATCCTTTTAGTAATGAGTGCCCTTGAAAGAAAGGGTTATTAAACAACAACCCCCTGCCATGCACATTAGTCTTCCAGAACATGCTTATTTTCCTCTGGCAGGCGCTGCCATAGGGTAGCTCAGCTGCCAGATCTTACCCTTCCCGGAGCACAATATGCCATCCGCTGACTCGCAGAGACTTCTGCTCTCCTCCTCCGTCATGTTGCACTTCCTTGAGTGCTGGCACAACTTTCCAAACCACCCATCCTGGCAAATGCATCGGCCACACGAGCAGATGCCGTGGCCTGTAATGACACCAAGGTTGGTTGTGAGCAAGACAAGCAGAAACCAGGGACGGCGGTCACAGCTTGAGACCCCTTCAGTATGAAGTGCATGCTATGGGATAGACAGACAGATGGGTGGACAGCACAGCTTCCCAGCAGGATGGCCTTCTCCAGTTCTCTCATTCTTGGGTTTAACACGGTGCCCTAGTGGTGTGCAGAAAACAACTCTGGGAAAGGTCAAAGAAATCCTAGAACCTGGGTGAGAAACAGACTCTAGAAGCCACAATGCACACTTTAAAGAAGGGGGGGGGAAGAAAAAATAGAATTTTTTGTACAAAAATTAATAAAATAATTAAAATATCTTGAATAGTAAACTGAGTAGAAAATTTGGCCAGGAAGAAGGGAAAAGTGACAACAAACACAGCCAAGAATATAGGAATGGAGAATGGAAAAAATAAGTAAGAAATGTCTTCCAGCCAGAATTACATTTTTCAGCTTTGAATAATATTTCTGCATCAGAAACAATAATTCCTTACTTAATTTGGGAAGCAAATTATACATACCAGTGACTTTTGTCCCATCCTACCCGCTATGTAGGGCAAGAGAGTAGAAATGAAGGGACTGAGATAATTTGAGAGCACGGGCTGGGAGTAGGAGTGTCTGGGAAAGCACTGAGCCATAGGATGCAGGGAAGCAAACCAGCAACTTTGTTTTTCTAATTAGTGCACTTCTTATGAGCCTCCAGTGTGACTTGATATTATAAACTGAGAGGTAGCACTGGTAGAAGCCCAGAGGAGAGACAAACCTGGTAGTTTGCTGTAAGTGGAATTCATTCAGGTTTACTGATAGTCAAATACTTTACAAATTCTAATTACAAAAATACTGGGAGCTCCAAAGTCCTGGAGCTGTCATTTCCAGCATCTAAAAGTTCAAAATAACTTTTGTATCCCAGACTCTATGGGTCTTTGGGGTTTTTTATCTATTATCTACACACCTTTAAAGGCTCAGTAACAATGACACAGTCTTCTTATGACAGGATTTCTACCCACTTCTAAAAATTGATAACTAGTAACAACAGAAGATTGATACTATTTGAATTTCTGTGTTAGACTGGGGAACAAGAACAACTATATGACAACCCAAAACACAAGGTAAAAACCAAGCATAAATACTTTCCCATATGCTCCTTACATGATTGATGTCATGCAATTGTCTACATTAACTAACCCAAATTAACCTTCTTACAGAACATTTTTTATCTACCTTATTTATTTTTAATTAATAACATAGAGATTAGTATTCAGATTAGCTCAACCAATTAAGAGCAAAATATACAACTGGATGCCACTGCTGGAAAATTTTTTGCGAAGGTACAAAGCCTTGTACACATTTTAGCAGCAAATAGTAGGAAATCCATGGCAATTTCTCTAAGAAAATAATTTTAAGGCATTTTTCTTGTCGTCATTATGTGTCATGAATGAAGAGACTGATCATGTCTGTAAAGCCTTTACACAAGTTAAATAAAACACATAATGAATAATCTATAAACTTGTAGCAAACAGGGCTTGCAGTTTACCACATAAAATTTGACTTGCATTTTTCTGTAATGACCATTTCTCTCCTCCTTTATGCCATATAAATCCTCAAAACATAAAGGATTCTTTTGTCTCAAATAATGCATTTTACAAAAATAATATTTGTTTCTAGCTGACACCAGCCAGGGCAGCTGTAGCTCTTTGGATGTCTCATTAGTTGGAGTGGCAAGTGTACAAGTGTTCAGCCCAGTGCTTGTTAACTCTAAGCTATCTCATGTGTGTGTGGCAGCCTGAGAAAAACTGCTTCACATGGTCTAGTTGTGAATATCCTCCTTGCAAATCACAGAACAAAGGGGCAATCTGAATAGTTAAATGAGTATTTTACCATGTTAAGCAATTCATTTTGGCTGGATTTCTTCAATTACAGATGTTTCTTTATCCCTAAATATTCAGATTAAGCAGATTTACTGGGAAGTGTTGGTCTATCAACATTTCAGACCTAACATAAAACAGTTAAAATCACAAACAAGTTGCATTGAAAATGCTCATTCATAAAAATATATGTTACTGAACTTTTGAATAATCAACATTTTAAAAATTAATTCTCAAAGAATAGACTTTGATGGGAAGAGGTAAAGGACAGAAAAATAGTGTCAAATATACTATCACTTTATTTAGAATTTTAACTCAAATAACCACAAGATTTAAATGTGAAATATGAATTCAGAAAAAAAGCAAGCTGTGACAGTTTACTAGCAGTGGCCCATTATAACCCAAATCAACCTGAATCAAACTGGACACCAGGAGGAAATATTTCTTGCCATGCCTGGAATTGAAATTGTGTTGTAGTGGGAAATTTCAGTTTAGGACTACTCATGCAGCTGTTGGTATTCCCCAAAAACCTGCATGATCATTTTGTAATACATTGAAAAAAGTGAAGTAATCATTGTAGAGGAAGCTTGTTCTTATTTCTTATTTACAGACTAACTATTACAACCAGATGATGTTCCTGAAGGGCAAATTGAAGCCAGTCCCAAGCAAAATTTGGCACCTTAGGAACAGAAGTTTCTCAAATATAATATTATGTATTTTAAGTGGATGAAAAATAAAAAGTCTTAAAAGTGTACTAAGAATATGAAAAATTGCAGCATAACACAGGATCCCTGATAACACAACAGAAAATGAAAAAAATATCTCTCTCTGTATTTAAGTAGAAACAGGATTTCCACTTTTATTTTTTCTTTTAAATCGCAGGACTTACCATTATATTATTAACGGAAGAGAATATTAAAACACATATATCTGGGGGAAATATTTATAAGAGAGCAGGCTTCATTATCGTGCCAAAATATGCCAAACAAGTCCCTAAAAACATTATTAGAACACTGATTTTTATTTTTTAGTTCTTCCTGAATACCAGAAGACAAGGAAGAGTCGCGAGAAGTTGTAAGAAGTGCGCTTGGAGAAGCCTAACAGAAATGTGAAGCAAAATACTGACTGTCTGTTATATTTTGAAAGTAGGTCAGTTAGTCTTATCTAAGTCTAATAAAGGTGGACTGTGGCTTCAGTTTGAGTAACACAACAGTCAGGCATTTCAGTAACACCTTCAAGTGAAATTCTGCAGCAAAAAGGGCCAATGTCATCCTCACATCCACCTACCCAGAGAAAAGTGAGCAGGAACAAAATTGGAGCATTGGTGAGATGGCATTAAAGTCCTGCAAGTCTGTGATATCTATGTTTGAAGAGATTTTTGAAAGACTTGGAACTGATGCCTTAAACGGGTACCTAGAAACAGAGACCAGAGAGGAACAAGGGAATAAAGGAGCTATTTATTTGAAAGGCCTTCAAAGGTACACCCTGGGTCCAGAGGGTCCTGCCTCAGTGGATCCCAATATGGATGACAGGTCACGAGTTCTTCACAATTTTATAGGTTTGGTCCATTTGCAAATCAGCATAAATTCGCCAATTAAAACTTTAGCTAATGATGTAATTTTCCCAAGCTTTTCCCCCCTCCCCAAGATGAAGGTTTACACTTTTGGGCTTAGGATGGTCTGGGTGTCCTTGGAGGGCAAGCTGGAGAGGCTTTGTTAAGTCTATCTTAGCATAGTAGAGCAATACTTAATGAGCTACAGGAAACTTCAGAGTTATACTAGGCAGTATAGGATTTGAAAAAATAGAAGTTAAAACCTAAGGCATCATTCCACCCTTCAGAATGGCCTCTGCCTTGTACTTAAGGGTTCTAAAAAGTACTAAAGGGTGCTAAAAGGTACTAAAAAGTTCCAAGGAATTCGAAGGGTATCAGAATGGGTATTCTCAAACTACCAGAGAAAGACAAAGCAAGAGAGAAAACCTGATACAGACAAAATAATTTAAGAAATGAACCAGCATTTCAAACAAGGGTGGTGACTATCAGAACAAACTTTCAGGTGATGTTGGCATGGGCTACACAGCTCTTAGGGGTTCTGAGAGCATGGCCAGCTGAGAGACAGTGCACAGACTGCAACATAGGGGAAACACGGGAATAGTGTAATGGCTATTTATAGCCTAATAGTAGAGGTTCAGCAGAAAAGCCCCTTTTGGATTCACAAAATTAATACCTATTAATCAACTTATATGTTAATGTACTAGCAATTCCTTTACTGATCATTTGAGCAGAAAGATTAAATTAAAATGCCTTTTTGCAAACCTGAATCCCATTTTATGCTATATGAAAAGCTAAACAAAGTTCTCTGTGTATCTACATAAAGTGTTGACTTTTCAGATACCTAAACAAATGTCTGGGTGACCAGGACAGAAATCTGTGCCGCATTTAAAAGAAACTTTAGAAAAATTAAAATTAATTTAATTTAATACAGGCTATGCAATGTCATTAATACCTGTACTAGCTACAGTAGTCACTCTTGTATCTAATATCTACTGATCCTTTCATATTTATCCGTTGCTGCCCTAGAGTGTGCCTCAGAGCTAGAATGAAGCAGTTAAACACAAGGGCACAGGCACTGAATCATTAACTGTCCTCTTAGTATTGTCAAAATAAAAACCTAATTCACATTAGTTTTATTCCAGTTAGACTAGGAGTTCTCCACTATTTAATGCCATCATTTTCACTTTTGTTAGCAGTTTTACTCAGTTTTACTTGTGTTTGAACTGTTGGTTTGGTTTTCTGTTTGTTTGGATTTTTTTCCCCCCAGGAGCATAAATTGTATTTTTCAATAACAAATACGATCACAAAAAATGTCTATTTATATATATAGAGAGAGTGTATCTATCTAGTAGGTTCACTATGTATATATAGTGTATATACTTAATTCTCTAACAGTTATACGTTCTTCAGATTCCACAGTCAAAAGAATATGGTCTCTCCTCTAAAGACTTTTTGATAGAACAGATGAAAGACCTGTTGGGTAGGATATAAATTCTTATTTTAACATGGCAGGAACCTCAGAGAAATTAGAAGTTCAATTCAGATGCTCTGTTGTAGGGAATCGAAAAGTAGAAACCTCCACAGAATCTAGTGGGTTTAACCTGAGGCCCTGGTTGGAGCTTGGATTGATGAAACAATTATATACAGACAGTAAGTATAAAGTTGTAGACTTGTACTTTTATAAGTTAAAGGTATAAGGTGCTTTAAGCAAGTAAGAAATCATACTGAGTAAGATAGTAAAGAGTTTAAAAAATAGAAATAGAAGTGTGATTTTGTAGACGAAGTTAAAAGTTAGTAAAAAATATGTAAAAACATGTAAGTTAAGACATTGGTTAAGAATTACTGCATTGCAGTAGAATAAGGTTAAAATGATAGGTCAATATGTCAAAACAGTATTTATGTCGGTTTTCTATTAGTCTAGAAAATTATATCTGTCGTGGTAGAGAGACATCTGGTGATTTTTTTTTCTATAATGGACACTCCATTGTTAACGAAGTTTCACAACCTAATGAGACTGATGTGCTTATCTGAATAATAAAACAGAAAGAGAAGAAAATTCCCTCTCTCGACTACTTTATGCAACAACCTTGCAGACAAAACCCCAATATTTTGGTGCCTCTGTGTGAGGACAACCCCTACAAAACCAACACCCGGTGCCACTGGACAAGCCCTAAGGCATCAAGGACATCTTCACCATAGCAGCAGCCAGGCAGCCCCCCTGTGTCCTTGTGGAGCCAAGCTGGCCTCAGGCAAAGGTAGTCTTGGGAATCACAAATGAAAAAAGGTGCTTTAGGTGGCTGAAGACTTTGAAATTATGTGCCATATAGTCAGAGAAGCCATGGTAGAATCAGCAATCATATTTTTGAATTCTCAGACCAGTCAGTGCCAAAACCTGTCTTTGTTTGGGATATAGACAGGTATTATTTTTCTTTCCTAATTTGGTTTCTACATATATTAGAGAGTTCCACAAATGTCTTATATACTTTGGTTCCTGCAGATCAACATTAGTACAAGAAATGAAGAAATTGTCTGACAGCAACTGTACCATATTTAGCTTTGCTTAATGAAGCATATAATTCATCACAGCTCTCTCATTTCTATGGTTATGGTCTTATTGGTCCCCAGAAGAACACGTTATCTGAAAATATCGTGCTTTAGCTTCATTGAACAGATGACAAAAATAAATGTCATTCATGATTTCTACAGTATAGACCTAGAACTCTCATAAAAAAAAAAAAAAAGATTTTACATGTTCTGTTGTATATCTTATATACTAAAAAAAAAAAAAAGGTATTACTTCCTCTGAATCCAATTATTTAGCCTGGCTGGATAGTAATGAAAATTTTATATTCAAAGGAACATGGCAATTAGGGGCAACTTATACCAGACTTTTGAGAGGGAGTCTAGAATCTAACACTAATTATAAGAATGAGATATGGAAGTTTCAGTCTCAATTTTAAAAGTTTAAGTCATTGGAAAGATGGGACTTGTTAAGATATATGTATGCCTAATACATATAGGTTAAGATATATGTATGCCTAATAAACTCG
The DNA here is from genome assembly GCA_013396875.1 of Vireo altiloquus. Classification (NCBI taxonomy): domain Eukaryota; kingdom Metazoa; phylum Chordata; class Aves; order Passeriformes; family Vireonidae; genus Vireo; species Vireo altiloquus. The sequence goes on along the minus strand of VZRF01001859.1, from coordinate 409,258 downwards.
AGATTTCCCTTGTTCTCTGGCAATTCATAGAGACTAACACTGGAAATCTTAATACTGGTGCAAATGATATATGGAGGGAAATGTGTAAGCAAGCACCAGAAGAAACACTAGAATGAGGTCAAATGCATGACCTACATTGATAACCAACAACACATTCACAGGAGCAAACTAAGGAATGTATTATTTTGTCAAAATCAGAAGGTCTGCACTCTCATAAAACAATTATATGACGAATGTCATGATGACCTCTTGGCAGAAGACTGTGTGGTCAACAACGAAAGGTCAGTGCAGACACAGCACGTAACTTGTGTCATTCTTTTCCTCATAACCCTAACAAGAGCAGCACTGTCCTAAGAATGTCAAAAATCAGGAAGCATAGACAACAGGCACCAGACTTGCCTGATGTTTACAGACATTGATACCTAAGGTTTTAACTTTTATATTTTTCAAATCCCGTACTGCCTAATGTAACTCTGAAGTTTCCTGTAGCTCGTTGGCTGTCACTCTCTCGTGCTAAGACAGACTTAACAAAGCCTCTCCAGCTTGCTCTCCAAGGACACCCAGACTGTCCTAGGCCCAAAAGTGTAAATCAACATCTCAGGGAGGTGGGAGTAAGCTTGGGGAAATTACATCATTAGCTAAATTTTTAATTGGCAAATTTATGCTGATTCGCAAATGGACCAAACCCATAAAGGTGTGAAGAACTCGTGACCTGTCGTCCATCCTGGGATCCATTGAGGCAGGACCCTCTGGAGCCCAGGGTGTACCTTTGAAGGCCTTTCAAATAAATAGCTCCTTTATTCCCTTATTCCTGTCTGGTCTCTCTTTCTAGGTACCCATTTAAGGCATCAAGATAAAAGTAAGCAAAACTGTGAGTCAAAAGGATTACCCTAACTTTTGGGTCCTAAATATAAAAAATATGTATTTAAAGACCAGTTTGTTATTGTCAGCCAAAAAGAAACAAAAGGACATACCGAGAACTTAATGGGTGCCATCCCTTGTCCACGTTCTATGTCACACACAAGGAATCTTGACCACACTATTAAACAGAGATGCTGATGCTTGTATTTGGGTGTGAGAATGTGAGTGAATGAAATAAAGGAAAGGATGTATCTGAGTTGTGATAATTAATTTACTTGCAGATTTCCTAAAGAAACACTAGCTTCCCCTCCCATAAAGTCTCAAGCAGAGTTTTTGCTGCACTGTTTTCTTAGAGAAAAGAGAGTTGTGAAGGCAAATCTGAGTAAGGAGGGAAATATGAATTACTTCAGCATTTCCTCCAAGAATTAATCAACTTCTCCAGTATTTATAAGCCTTTATAGTATAACCAGAATTTCAAAGTAATGACAACTAATGCCTTTTGGTAAAAGGCATTGGTATGAACAAAGAAAAAAGATAATCTGCATTTACTCTTTGATGTGACATGCCACAGCTGGATTCCCTACAGTGTTAGGATTGTATTTTGGTGAGCATTGTATTTTGATGTGCTGTGGCCAGATCAGTTAAAAAGTTATCAAAGTGGAATTACTCACTTGCAAATAAAGAAATCAGACTTAAAGTATTCCACTATCACCAGTCAAATAACTGGTTTACTGGAATGAACAATCTTAGTTGTTTCTTAGTGTTGAGGACAGTGCAGACATCTATGAATAAACATTAAAAGGTCTTATCAAAGCTAATATTCTAATTGGTGGGCCACTATTTGAAGTACAGAACGATAAACTGATGTAATACAAAATGCATGCATCCAGAGAAATACTTAAGGGTCTTGTTTTGAGTCACCTTTTACAAGTTTAAGCCTTTGCTAGCAATCCCAGTTTCAACCAGCTTCTTACAATTTTTGTTGGATTTAGTCATATTACAGAGTTTTTAATCAGCATAATTCTACAGGAACTTGTAGTATGCAGAGCAGCCCAAAGGTTTTGTTTCATTCCTTCAATGGCTGCAACTTGGCTGTGACAAGTTCTTACAGCTGGGCCAATTGTCCAGAGAACAAATCAAAGTGAATGGAGTTAAGAGCATTATGAAATCCATTTCAAATTGATCTTTACTGTTCTTCTGAGTTCTTGTTGTCTGCCTGCCCTCAGTCCTGAAAGAGAAAAAAATTGTAATGGACAGCAGTCGAACCCATGAGGTGGAGCAGCCAATGATGAAATCACTGGAAAACGTGACTGGACACAGAAAGAAAACAAATATCACTTGAAAGCTCAGGACACATCCACAGTAAGCAGCACTGCCATAACCTCAGAGGGCAGACGTCTCACCAGGATACAGGACAAGTAAATATCCAGGCTGGTATAAAAAAGTGACACATCCTTGCCAAGAACTTGTGCCGACAAATCTGTGATTCTCTGGTCATGTGTGTGCACCAAAACCACTTAACTTGCACATGAAATACTCGAAGAACTAAGCAAATCCAAAGGAAATGTGATGTTAAATACTTCTGTGGATCAACACTGCAGTATACCTGTGAAAATCTTACATAGTCAAAAAACCTCAACAGTAGGGAATGGGCCATCAGGTAGAACATATCTATCTCAAAAAGGCTGCATGAGACATCTCCTCCAGTCTCAGCATGTTACAGCATCTCTGTACAGATGCACAGACAAAGGAAGTGGAACATGAAGGAAGACTGAGAAAGCAGGTCAAGGAAGGTGAGTCTCTCTCTCCTCTCCACTCTGGTGAGACCCCACCTGGAGTACTGTGTCCAACTCTGGGGTCCCTAGTACAAGAAAGACATGAATCTGTTGGAGCAGGTCCGGAGAAGGTCCCCAAAAATGGTCAGAGGGATGAAGCACCCCTCTTACGAGGAATGGCTGAGAGCATTGGGGTAGTTTAGCCCTGAGAAGAGAAGGCTCTGGGGAGACCTTACTGTGGCCTTTCATTGTTTTAAAGGGGGAGTATAAAAAGGCAGGGAGAGATTTTTTTACCAAGGCCTTTAGTGACAGAACAAGGATGATGGTTGTAAACTGGAAGATAGTGGGTTTAGCTCTGACATAAGGAAGAGACTTTTCTATGAATAGGGTGTTGAGGCTTGCAACAAGTTGCCAAGAGATGTGGATTCCCCATCCCTGAAAACATTCATGGCCAGGTTGGATGGGACTCTGAGCAGTCTGGTCTTACTGAAATGTTCCCTGTCCATGTCAGGTGTGGTTGGACTAGATGATCTTTAAAGGTCCTTTTCAACCCAAAGTATTCTGTGATTCCATAATTATATGAATCAATTTCTAATAGCAGAGTGCTGTGAAATCTATGCCGAGTCCTCCTGCAACCTCTGCCTTTGTGGAGACATTAAGTCTCTATTCTTGGTACTGCATTGATGGACAGCTGAATTTTTAAGCAGATGACTCACTACAATCATGCAGAAACACGGCCATAGGGTCTCATTCAGTTGTACCCTAATTTATCATACCTTTCGCCTCATGTCTTTCTATCATTGCATGGACAGCTGGCCTGGAAAGCAAGCTATTAATCAGTCTCTGCTGGTTGGAGGAGGCCAGTAACAATTCTTATTCAAATCATTCAGGTTGTCATTCACATTTCTCATTTCAGCATACATTTAATGTGAAAACACTGGTCTTCCTTCTTTGTGCTTACAGGCACTCAGTGCTCACTGTCAGATCCCACACAGACCAGCTTATAATGCTCCAAAGACAGATTTACTAGCAAGGGTTTATGTCCTTACTGTGATTGCCTAGGCAGCAACAGTGGTAGAAAAATAGCAACGAAAAGAGGACAAGGAAAGAGGAAAGAATAAGCAGTTCAACAAGACATTTCACAAAGTTCAGGCTGAGATGGAAGCATGGGCAAACCCAAAAGAAAGAGAGGGAGATGTAATAATGTAAAATATGAGCAATATAAACAGATATTTTTAGCATGGATGATGATGAATTCTGTTTCCCAACTATTTAATTTCTAACAAATATGAAACAGATTTTCAGTGCTTCAACACACTTATATTATTGAATTACTCAGAATGCTGTAAACTTGTTATGGCTGGTTAGACATCCAAACCAAAATTTCCCATATATGTCCATATTCTGCACGGCAGGCACCTTGAAGAAATATTCCCTGTAGTCAGAATTTTTTATGTACATGAGGATCATGAAGGAATACATTCTTTTTCTTACATAGAAATAAGGAATACAATACAATGTGCCATTGTTCATACCAACAACTTTGTTAATATTTAGAATCAAAGAGTCATTTTAAAAATAAAGCAAATAAAATCTAGAAAGAGAGCATTTAGGGTAAATATTATTCACCTGCTTATAAAATGCCTTGTGGTATGCACACACTTACATATCCCAAACTACCTACGAAATACTACCTCCCAAACACCAACATACTTTACTGAAATATCACAAGATAAGGTTTTCACTGTCAACATTAAAATAAACCATCTGCATCTACAATTACTATGAATTACAGTGTCTCTCAAGCATTTTAAATTCTTTCATAACATATTTTGCTACTTTTTTAGAAAATAGCCATATCACTGTCTGTGCATAAGAAATATTTAAAACTTTTTCTGGTCATTAGTACCCTCAGATTTATTATAACACCCTCAATAAAAAATCAGTTGTACTAAATACAACATAAAGTTACCTAATGTTTTAGGTTTTTGTTTAAGTGTTTGTATTCTTCTCTAATGAACACTGATGGAATTTAGGATATACTACAGTGCTTTCATTTATGTGTTAATGTTCCTGAAGTCTTAAAATAAATATTCTCTTACATATTAAATACTTCTATTGCTTGTTTCTTACAGAAATCTGCCATCTTATTGTTAATCAATGATGTAAATTGTCTATAGTGATATTTCACTATAAAATCAAATTCAGATTAGGGGAACAGAAAGCTATATACTGTCAAGATTTAATTCTGTTATGTTGTTAAGTTATGCTATGTTATGTGATATTAAGTGAACACATACCCCCACAGACATCGCCATCTGCATTTTCACACTGTCGATCATCACATTCACAGTTTTTGCCATGAACTCTGTTGTCTCCTGGAGGGAAACAAGTGCATTGGCCACATTCACATCTCCCTGTAAGAATAAATAAGTGGTAAGAGTAATGATTTCAGTAAAGTAAAATAAAATAAATTGAATAAAACCCTAAATTTATGCTACATCCTACACCCAATGACAAACTACAAGTCACACTGTATTAATTAAATAATAGCACAGAAACATAATTAAAAACCAACCAACCAACAAACATAGCAAAACAAAACTATTCCTCTTCCATGGCAACCAGAAGGAAAATATCACTGTTATAATCTTAGTGGAAACAGCAACAATAAGCAATCACTGGCATTGCATGTTTTTCATATCTGAACTCAGCAAACTGAGTTGGCCCATGCTTATCTGCATAATTAACCTCTATAATTGATTTAAAATATTTAGCACATACCTCAGAAACAACAAGATGAATGTGATCAGAATTAAATAGTGTATGCACAGAGCTAAGATATTCTCTATTCATGCAGAAAAATAATTCCTCAAATATTTTGTCGAAATTTTTGAAAGCAAAAATCCCTGTAATTTTTCTTGTCTAGATCTGAGGAAATAAGCACAACCTCTGTCATCAAACTATTTACAGGAGCGTTCCCTAGAGCTTAAAGGGTCAACAGATTTATCCAAGCTCCCACAGATCTTCACCCCAAAACCATAAGAGCTGTGAGCACTAAATGGCCAGATGTGGAAAAAATTCACATCCAGGACAGTCTTACGTTTCACACATCTGAGACAAACTCACTTCAGGTAGAGGGCCCTAACTTCTAGAAGTTTGCCTCTGTATGTTTTTAAATTGTTTTATGCAATGCTGGTGCAAGAACATTCTAAATACAGCACAAACCGTGCTGTACATACATTCATACATTTGATGGGCTTGGGAAAGGATATTGTGTGTAAGAAATTGACACCAGAGACATAGACTAGGATGCTGAAAATCTTCTCTTATTGATTTCATTTATTCACAGCATCAGTGACACTCAACTTGGGCCTCGTCACTGCTCTACTGACTGCAACCCCTAAATTTACAGTATTGCTAGAAAGTAAAAAATATTCTCCAAGTGCAGCCTTTCACTGTGCAATCAGACAGTTCACAACACACTGCACTAATTTTTTTCAGCATTTGCTGAAATATCTTATTGAAAGGGAATGGACTGTTAATGAAGACCCTAGCGAAGATTTTCTAACTGTCATGCCAATAAAACCTTTAAGGGTAAGGTACTGACAGATAATTACTAATATTCTTCTTTTCCCATCTTCTAACCTTAGTTTTTTATATTTGTTTGTGGGTTTTGGTTTTTTTTTTTGTTTTTTGGGTTTTTTGGTTTTTTGTTGGTTTTTTTAAAGAAAACAGTCTGATGGAGTTGCATTTGGGAGAGATCTTATTATTTATGGAAAAAAATTTTCAGGCTCATTTTATAACTTCTATACTCTTCTATACATCTTCCCATGCCTCAATGTACATTTCACTTCTGAGCTGACATTTTTTGCACCAGGATTCAATCTAGAAGGACATGACATGCAAGAACTTTAGAAAAGACATCCTGAGAAAGAGAATTAGAGCAAATACTACTTAATACTGTTATTATATGCATAGTTTAAAAACTAGGTTGCATTGGCAACTATATGAGGATGCTTGTTCCAGAGGTGCATCTCCCACATCAAGAAATAGAGTTGTGTTTAGTAACCATGCCAAAATTCAAGATATGATTGTGTACAGAAGAAATTATATTTGCCTGCATTCTCTAAGCTATAATTATTTTGTTAAGGACAGCCACATTAGAAATTGGAAAAAACAAATTCTTAGTGCTTAAATATACAGAGAATTTTATTGAGTCTAAATCATCTCTTTTTATACATTCACCTTAGGTAACCTGATTAGCTTTCCAAAAGTGCCACATCACCCTGTCCCAAGGAACAGTCAGTAATCTGTAGGCAGAGAGGTTACCTGATGAACAGGACCCACCTGTTGTGGAGACTATAATAGACACAAAAGAAGAACCTTCAGCAGTGGTCTCCTGGCCAGCCATTGCTATAATAAGGATGCCTGAAGATGGTAAAATCATTTTAAGAAAGCTGATTTGACTGTAGGAGTCATCAGAGATGGAAAATCCTCCAGAGGAATGAGCAAAGGAAGATCCTATAATGAGGATCCTGCATGTTGTGTAACTAAGCATTATCTTCTGTAATGCTAAATTTAATAAGTCAGAGTCCAGTGGCTGGTCCCTTGTGCTGCAATGGGAGCAGGCTCCTCTCAGTCCCTGCTGCACTTAATATTTATCCGTTTTAGTTAATGTGTAACATTTTCACCAGCAGAATAAAGGAGGGAAGCCCATTCCTCAGCAGATCAGGCACATTTTTGTCATGTAAGAGGTACAAGAGGAAATGAAATTTAGGCCCTACTTTCTCAATCTGTTCCTCATATTTTATTTTGCATGGCTCCCACCTAAGTTCAAGGTGCAGTTTAGATCATCTGACTGCAGACCTCGGCAGAATTGAAAGTGTCTTGAAAATAGACAGAAACCTCAGTCAGAAAGTGCTCTGGAAAATGATTTCTTTGAGCTATTTCTTTACTTTTAAATATTCAAAGATACAATTACAGTAGCTTAGTACACTGCTGCTGAAATTGATACTCAAATTATTAGATCCTTTACTTTTACAAATGTTACAAGATCAGCATGAGAAATTAATTTAGCGGTGTCACTAAATAACTGGAACTTTGTACCGGTTATAAAAGTATTTTGCCTCCAAAAGTAGCGAGATTTTGAAGAAGTGATATTTTAGTTAGATTATGTTAAATGGGCTCACTCTAAGGAGATAATTTAACAAAGAATTAAAGCAGTATTGCTTCTGAACAGCTAACTCTATAGGATGTGTCTGCTACTGAAATATCAGAAGCCACACCTTATTCTATGCCTTTCTCTTAGCTATTGTGATAAGATACTTACTAAACAAATTCAATCATTCAAAAGTAATTTGAAGCTCATGTTATACTGAAAAGGGATCAGCACTTTACTAAACATACTCTTTCTTTGTATAGAATAATAGGTTTACCATAGCAACCTGATTATACAGGCAAAGCTACTGCCATACATCCTAAATTCTCTTTAAATTCCAAGGCATACAAAAACAATTAAACATGGGATGACTATAATATTCTGCACCTTCTCAACCATCTGTGCAAGAGCTACACTTTATGAGCAAAAAGAAATCCGTTGATCTCAGACATTTTATAGCAAGTGGCTTCCACTCTTCCTCGTTAAACAGGGAGAGTAAATATCATAATCTGATGGCCTTGGATGAAGGAAGATTTATGATGGAAGTTGTATGAGCTATTAGCATTTAAAAGCTTAAGCTACTTATTGCAATGCAAGATGCTAAGAACAGAATAATTATACAAGACATTTATTTGCCTACAGTCTTAATATTTCCTCGCACTTCCTCTTCCCATTGATGTCAAGAGGAGTATTAACTTAATACTAATAATTGTTAGTGCTTGAAGAGTGTCAAAAGATCAGATTAGGTTGGGGTTTTTTTTTGTTTTTAAAGAGAATTAAAGTGCCACATCTCATCAAAACACAAGGTCATTAGATAACCGACTCTAGAATTTAAAAAAAAATGCCTTAAGCATTTAGTTCTTGATTTTATTCCCCATTTACTATAGCATTTTTTCATTCCTCATGTCCAACATTTATAAAAACATAACTAAACAGTGCCTAGATTTACATTAAACCTGCTTCCATGCAAATTGCTGTGACTATCAGCAGATTGCATTCAAACGAATTTCCAGATGCCTATATAGATTAACTGAAAGTCTCCTTTGTACAGGTAATTTTAAAACACTGTGCTAGAAGTATATAATTTGTGTAATAAAGCATTTCTACCCTGTTATTGCAGCAAAAATACCACTAAGAGACAGTAATAGTTTTCAATATAAAAATAAACACTGAATATACCAAGATATACTTCACTGACTTTCCTGTCTGTAACTCTACAACATAAAGGATTTTTCTGTGCAGGATGATAAATTTTTATCTTCTAAATGAAAATAAATTTTTATTTTTATCTTCTAAATAAAGCCATATTTATTTTTTTTTTAATGTGTAAGGAATACAGTGACAAATTGCACTGACACTGTGGTAAAAGCAAGCCAGGTTTCATATCAGAAAAATGGTGTTTTGGGCTTCTGATAAATAGGAGGGAATCTGCCTTTAGTAAGGAGTTTTCTGCCCCATGGCTGTGCTGGGCTTAACATCTGAAAGCATTACCTATCAGAAATTGCAATTTCTTTTTTATCAAGTAATCTCAGGCAACTTGAGCACATTCAGTAAAGCTGCTGTGCCTTTCTGCCAACAGAACTCATTTCATGCTGGATGTGAACAAGATGATCTAAAATAACGTTCAGAAATGGCAAAGAAGAGAAGGGGGATGGGAAGATTTGTACAGAAGATCACAAAGTTTTAGTGGACATAAAGGGTGAGGGGAAGCAGATGTGGCTGAAGGAAGTAATAGCAGGTAGCAGATTAAGGTATAGGCAAAAGAAAATTCACTGACTGAGCAGTGGAGGGAAAAAAAGACCAGAAAGGGGAACAAACAGTACCACAAAACTGGAAAGCAAAATGCAACAATTTCCAAAAATAGGGTGGGCAATATCATCGTGTCTTCCTCTGTCTGAGGTGTTCAGAGCAGTACACTCCAGGTGAGCTTGATCAGTGTGCAGAAATTCAAACTCTAGCAGGAAACAACTACAGATTTCTCAGTAGCCATGCATTGTGTTTTGTATGCCCTATTCCAAAAGTTGCCTGGAATTAATTCCCATCTAGAATGGCTTTAAAAAAAATTGTACAAAAATATTGTATTGACTAGACAAAAAATAATTCTGCCTTATACAGGAAGGGATCCTTGGGTTTTAAAATGCTGGCAATTCTTGTATCTGGTTGTTTGGGTGGTTTATGAGGTGTCAGAAAAAGGGAACCTTTGGAAGCATTTTAAGTGCATACAAAAATATCCTAAGAACCCCTTTAAGTGCACGAATATCTGACTGATCTCACCCAAATGATGAAAATCTGGGGATTATTTTCTTACAAGGACTTTAGGCAAGCAAGATATGAACCTGTACCTGCAGTTATGCTGGTAAAAAAATTCCTCTTCTCAAAAATGAATTTATATGAGAACAAGGTAAAAGAATCACAAAGGATTTCTTTCCTTGGTGTGCGCAGGACTTCTCTACTAGGCTGTTAGAGGCTTGGGGAGGAGGACATTTTTGTGGAGATAATTTTAAAATTGAGTGAAAATTGGGTTTTCCACAAAATGTTCAAGCAACAAGCACTTTTTTGCTTTCTGCAATACATGATGAAAAGTAAATTTGTGCATTTATCTCCTCTTACATAAGTAAAAACATTCTGCAATTATTACAAGAACAACAATTTGTTTGGATTTGGATTGGGATCCAACTTTCTAAATCAGTATACAGAAAGTAAACATGCCTTGAGTCTACTCATAAAAAGAGATTATTTGCAGCATGACTGACCCAAGACCTCAACTAAAGATATAAAAGCTCCAGAGAAGAGCTTAGCTGAATCATACCAATATAAAATGAAATGAAAATTGTTTTAATAAATCTTAAGTAATTTCCAAAGTGCATATTTTTTTATTCCTTTTTTTTTTTCAAGAGTTTTGTAAATTTAATTAAACTTTCAGCAGCAAGTTCTGAGATTTTTGTTTAAATAACATGAACAATAACTGAAGTATACAACTGGGTTAAATATCTGTATTTTTCTTAGTCTTACTGGTCACCTCTCAGCAGCAATAACTCCATCAGCTACCACATTCAGCACTATCAACAGGTATGAAATGGATTTAATCAACTACTATCATATAACCATATCGTACATTTCAAAGAATTGTAACTATATCTGGCAACTTCTTACTCCAGGTTGCTTTATCTCCAGGGTAATATCACTAAATGCTTTTGCTGTTACGCGTTTTTGTTTTAATTTCCATATCAGGCTTGGAAAACCCACTCCAAATCTGTGTTGTTTTCTCAGTGACAAGAGGTCATCCAGTGTCCCATATGAAAAGGCCAGGAGCAGCTTGCAGGTGTGTGCAACTCAGCCACGTCATGGTGGCTCTGCAGACTCTTTCCCTTAAAGACAGGCTGCTTAAACTGCCATGCCTGCTTATCACCCTGCTTATCCCCCACACTCAGTGTCTGGCAAAGGCTGTTGGTATAAATACTTCCCCTAAGAAAAACAGCGGAAATTCACAAATTGAGAAAGCCTTTCTGCAGGAAATCGAAAAGTAGAAACTTCCACAGAATCTAGTGGGTTTAACCTGAGGCCCTGGGTGGAGCTTGGACTGATGAAAGAAGTAAATACAGACAATAAATAGTTATAGACTTGTAGTTTTGTTAAGTTAAAGGTAAAAGGTGTTTTAAGTAGGTAAGAAATCATATTGGGTAAGATAATAAAGAGTTTAGAAAATAGAAATGGAAGTATTAATACATTGGCTAAGAATTACTGCATTGCAGTAGAATAAGGTTAAGATGATAGGTCAATAAATATAACCAATATATGTGTCAGTTTTATATTAGTCCAGAAAGTTATATCTGTCGTGGTAGAGAGACATCTGGTGATTCTCTGTAATGGTCGATTTGTTGTTCACTAAGTGAGACTGATGCTTACATCTGGATAATAAACTGGACTTGACTAGGAAACCTGTCCCTTGGTATTTAATTTGCACCCCAACAAACCCCGACATCTTTCGTTAAATCCAACTGAGACTTTCCACTACTGTGTGTTTTATCAAGTTATTCACTAGTATAAAGTACCAAGCCTTCCCTCAAAAAACAGGCAAAACAGGCATATCTACTGAGACAGAAAAGGCATGTTTCTTTTAGTCTTTTATAAATTGAATTGCTTAATAATGTGAAAGAGCACCAGAAAAGGTCTGACAGTTTAGTTTGTCCTTAAGGGTAAAACCTCAAAATGCAAAGAACCCAAATAACCCTAAGATAAAAAATCTCAAGAAATTAAACTATGCTATCCCAAACAACACAACTTTAACAACAGTGCAAGCAACAGAATATCCAGTATTGTAAAAGCAAGTGTTATGCAAGAACAACTTCAAATGGCTGAGACTTGTCCCCCAGCTTTAGAACACAGACGATATATGACTGGAAATCTGATTGCACAGTTGGCATATGGCATCTGAAGTGAATGCTTTTTCTTTGTGACAGCTTAATAGTGAAATACTTCTTCAGATAATTCCACTCAACAGCATCACTTTACATATTTAGCATCAGATAGTCTTTTAGAGCTCCTGCCACTCAGAAATACTGATTTGTATCTCCTGTTCCATGCTGTCTTTCTTTTTTGTTTCTTTTTTTTTTCCATTTTTTCTCCTCCCGCTCTTGAAAAATTTTGGTAAGAAGTACTACTGTGCTGCTAGTTTCCTTTTCAGATTGTTAATTTGACACCTGCTATCATCATCAAGCCGACATGTCTCCTCCATCTGCCTGCTCTCAGTAGCCCTGCTTTAAGAATACACTCGAAAGCTCCAATTGCATTTCTTCACAGCCAACAGGGAATTTCTAGAGGAGTTACAGGAGGGGAGTTATCCAGAACACCCGTGCCCACTTTGCAGGAGCAGGATTTTAGCCAGATGCATCACTCTTCCTGGTGACATCTTCCTCGGGTTCTCCCACTGCGGGCGCATCCTTGACAGTTCACTCACTATATTAAGGGGACAAGTAGGACGAGGAAAGCAATTACTTCTCTGTTTGAAAGAAAGGTGATAGTCAAAGTCACCACACAGAGGAGAGATGTGTGAAGAAGACAAAAAAGAAGGTGGCAAAACACTTTCTAAAGAAATGCGTTGTTAAGGCAGAGAACAGTGGAAATTGAAGGGGAGGAGAAGGAATACTTTGGGGAAAAAGAGAAAAATAGACAACACAGCAAATGTCACTCTGAGGATGTAAAAACCCTAGAATTCAGCAAGCCATCATCTGATTTTTAGATTCCTTTCCTCTCCTCATGTCTTTTTCATTCTTCCCCTCCAAAATGCTTTCAAAACCTCAAATTATGAAGAAAAAATACTGCAAAGAGATGCCACAAAATCAACCAAAGAATACAAAACAATCTACTGAAACTAAAATCTTCTCCATAGAATATTAAAAAAGAAATTTTGTTTGATTTAAAGGATCTGATCTGAGAACACTTTCTCTTCATCTTGACAACTATCAGGAAAAATAAGTCTCATTTCCTTTTCAGCCTGTTCACCTACCTGATGCTTAGCATAAGGTGCTACAAAATATTTTCTGGCAAAAGCCAAATCTAATAAAGAGGTACAATCCCATAGTGAAAGATACATGAAACACGAGACCATTGTTCAAGAAGCCGTGATGGCTTTTGAGCCACTTAGAGCTTTACACATTTGTCTGCCTTATCACCTGGAGGATTGACTGCTTTCCCCTTTTTTTTACATGATCTGCCATGTAATGAGTCATAGCACTAATTCCACAGAGATATTTAATTTGCAGATTAATTTACTAGAAAATGTCAACTGCTTTGTGGAGATTTAATCACCAAAATGTTAACCTTATTCACTCCCTGCTGATGCCTGTTGTTTATTAGGTAGTAAAATTCAAGATATTTTAGGGTTGTAATAGAAGCCTATCTATTAAAACACTTAAACTATTAAGTGGTCTACTCTTTGAAGCTTTAGCTAAGATTAAAGTGCTTAATAATGGTAAAACAACAATATGAAAAGATTCAACTGCATAGCAACCATCAATACTATTCGCAGATAACAGACTGTTAAGTTCAGAAACCATGGCAACAAATGACATCACACTGGATCTACTTTATTGATTAGCTTTCACCTCAAGACTTTTTCCAGAAATGAAAGACATTTCCTAGCAACTGCATCATCTACTGAGTTGTTCCAAGCTAAAATGCTCTTCCCCTTACTCTTGAGCAAATTTTTCCTTTTTCACTGCCAACTGGCCAGATTGTGCACTAGCCTCTTGTTACAAGGCTCTCTAATAAATCTGTTGTAGAGACACTGCCTTATGGCTCTTAAAATCTTTGCCCCAAATTTAATGGCATCTGTGAAATAATGCTTCTTCCCAGCACCCAAAAAGGCTGGCTCTGCGGAAAAGTTCCTAACATGGAACAAAGAAATAACAACTTTTGAAGGAGTTTGAAAGAAGGAGTAACAGCTTTTTAAATGCAAAGTTTATCTTCAGAAAAAACCACAATCCTTCATTTCCCCACTCAATGGTTTGAAGTATTAGCATTAATATCTTCATTGCAAGTAACCCTGAGTTTACAGATTTCAAGAAGAGTACATAGCAATGACAAACCGGTGACCCAAGGGGTCTCAAAGGACCAGACAGGCACATTATGTATCACTCTACAGGTGTGTACTTGTTTAAAGTCCTTGAAAGCAATTCCCTCTTTGCTCATATATCTTGATAGAGCTTCATGAGCAGGCAAGGACACTGGTAAAACTGAGTTGGAGAGAACAGGTATAATTAGGAGCCACATGTATTTATATTCAGCCTCCTGTTTGGATGACCTGAATAAAACCCAGCAATCAGAGACAGCAGTTTTCAAGCTAGTTGAAACACATGCAACAAGAAATTAAAGCCTACCAGTGACGGTTCCCCTATTTTCACCACAAAAAAGATGTATATGAGATCAGTTTCCAAACCTTCCTGACAAAAACAACAGTGCTCTGAAACACTAAAATTAAGGCAATTTTTTTTCCTTAGTCAACCCAAACTCCTATGAACAGCCCAATACTGAAGCAATTGCCTATACCTTAATATTCTTGCTAATTCTGAGAGTAAAAAATGAGGTTTATAAAGTGAATTAGCCCCAAAATTTCTAGAAGGATCACTGTTAAAGAAGATGTGCTCCTGTCAAGATTTCCTCCTTGGCTGGGACTGACATTTATTTTGCTGACTGGGCACAATCAATCAGCTAACCTGTGTTTTTATGCTGCAGGTGCAAAATGCAGCAGTCTCATTGTGCAGCCAACCTGGCTCTTCTCTACCAGGTGGATTTCAGTCTTGACCCACTCTGCCACCATCAGCCCTGTGTCTGTCTTCAGTGGGGCAGCCCACTGGAAACACTGATGTCTGGAAGAGCCTCAGCCCTTGGCCAGTGTCACCCACTGGACAGGAGGAAACACCATCAATGTACAAAAGAGGTGCTGGAAACTGAATGGAAACCAGGGAGCGAGAAACTATTTTCCCCATTACTACAGAGATTGTCAGACTACTGCAAAAGATGAACTTCTGGGAGTTCCAGGGAAGTTTTATATAACTCGAAATTCCTCCCATAATTTCTCTCAAGAGGGAAGAGAGAGAAAGAAGAGTCCCCAATGTTCCCCAGAAAACATTAAAAGCCTTCCAGCAGCTGGAGAATTCAAAACACATGACTAGTCATTAGTCCCTTGAAATTTAGTCAATATGATTTTGAGGAAAATTTCAGTCCTATGCATAATATTAAATATTGTATCTCTTTTGGTTTATGACTAATCATTCCTGTCTTTAAAAGTCACCATTTAAAAAGTGATACTGTTATCAACATTGATAATGGAAAAATTAAAGATGAAAGTAAGATTAACAAAATGTCAATTTTTTTATATCATTGAAAACATTCTGAAGTCAAATGAAGTAAAAATAGAAAAACTAAGGTCTATTATATAAATCAGAGAGTAAGAGGATCTTTTACAACTGATTAAAAATGTTAAGACTGTAAAGCCTGATAAGTACTGTAGGGAATTCTATGCTAAATTGAAAACATCTATCCCCTTCTGTTTGGGAAATAAGTATAGATACTACACAAAATACTGCTTTGTCAATCTCCTCAGTCATCATGTAAGAACACAAAGACAATGCAAATAGTTCTTTCTACAGACCAAGTGCTTTATTAAATATTTAAAACTTCATCAGAAATGAGATTGCTGGCTAGAAAAAAAAAAGCACAATCTTTCCAAGGAAAAGCAATATTCACTATAATAGTATAGCAAAAAAAAATCTGCCAAGCCAAAGAACAACAGAGCAGAGAAATCTGGGCCTATCTGGTGAACCCTGAAGGATTTATCTTTCTGCATAAAGAAAGAATGCATCAAAACTTCCAGCTCCATTAATTTGTGTACCTTTTCTGCCCCAAAGTACTTTTTCTAAGCACGTCCAGTGAATTGTAAACTAAACCTGCTTAATTTCGCACTAATGACTATATGAAGATCATAGTGTTCCCAGAGATAGCAGTGACTATTACAGAAATCTGAAGGTAGACCCAACTCCCTACTCCCTCCAGCTATTTAGGAACACTTCTTTGCAACTTTAGAGCAAGGTTATTCCAGTGGAGAGGAATGAAAGAACTTAACCCTTCACATAAACCACATTTACAAAGTAGACCCTATAAAGTTTATTTTACTACATTTTTAGCCTTAACTAAAGCTCACTGGTAAAACAGTGAAAGTCAACAACGCAGAAACACAATGGAGATGTCAGTTGAAAGGTGGGAGAGGTTCCTGGGAGCTATTTCTTTCTTTTTCAGTATTTTTGCACTTAGAAGTAGGAGCAGGAAAAATTATTAGAATGGTTTCAGAGGCAGCAGAAGATGGGACACGATAAGAAGAGAAGACCATTAAAACAACCACTTACATTATGGTGAGCATGCTTTGGAATATGTACGTGCAAGAAATACAATCTAAGTTCCACCAAAGAAAGTGTTCCCAGACTAATGGCAGAGATAAGGATGAAGGTTAAATTTGGATGGGTAATGAAATCATACGAGAGTAGAGTGAAGGCCAGATGTACTGAAAACTGAAATTTGGAAAAAAAGAGATTTTGACAGTGCATACCTAGATGAGATGAATGGAAAACTTCTGGCCATGAAGTCAGGACACAAAAGCAAAACCATTTACATAGAAGAATAAAGCTTGAAGGATAAATTTGGAGTTCTCCAAACACCCTGAGAAATAAAGATGCAAAATGGAAGGAAAGAAGAACAAAGATGCCTGCAAATCACTGAATCACAGAACAATTTAGGTTGGAAAAGACCCTTAAGAACCCCAAGTCCAACCATTAACCCATCACTGCCAACTCCACCACTACAACATGTCTTAAACATCTCTTAAACACCTTCAGAGATGGAGACTCAACCACTTCCCTGGGCAGCCTGTTCCACTGCCTGACCACCCTTTCAGTGAAGAAACTTTTCCCAATATCCTGTCTAAAACTTTTCCTGGTGCAACTTGAGGCCAATTCATCTCATTCTATTTCTTGTTACCTGGGAGAAGAGATCTCTTCGCTACAACCTCCTTTTGGGAAGTTGCAGAGAGCAATGAGGTCTGCTCTTACTCCTGGGCAGAAACAGACAAGGGAGGCAGGTAAGCAGCAGAGCTCACAGAAGAATTAAGTAGGTAATGGTGGGAGAACAGAAAGCAAAGTGATCGGCCAAAAGAAAGAACTAAGAAGGAGAAGCTGTGACTGACACTTTGCAAAGTGAGGCAAATTTATCTCAAAAATGCAAAGTTAGGCAAAAATTATGAGGATGAGTAATTCTGAGGAAGGTATTCCAGCAAATGGAGACCTGAGTGTTTTCAGGAAAGTTTTTCCAATTTGAAGAAAAGTCTCATTAAAAGAGAGTTAAACACAATAGCTAGGTCAACCAGTGGTGTGAAGAGAGAAAAATGCTTTCTTACCATCTAAAAGAATTTGTCCAAGTCAAAATGACTTTATCTAGAGAAATATATTTTATTTCCAATATATTTTCCATAATAAATAATCCAATTCCATTTCCATCGCAAGACTGCTTAGATTAATCAAAATATTCACCTTGCCGAAGTATGAAGCAATGTATCATTTTAGAGACCACTGAGCCAACAGAAAAAAAACACTATTTCCTGCACTATCATGATTCAAAACTTTACCAGCTTTACCAGATCTTGCCCGAGAACAATTTTCCTGTCACTGCTATGGTCAGCTTACCCCTTGCACACCTGCATCAAACCACCCTCAGGACCACGGTGCCTGGTTGCACCTTCTAAGTTTCACCTTGGATCTGAATTCAGGCAATCATCAGCAATCCACCTGCTTGTCTATGAGAAAGAAGCAGGATTACAGCACCTGAGAAGCAGAGCCTTAGCAACCAGTGTATTAAAAGCAGTCAGCATGCGAAGTGGTACTATGAAAAAAACCCACATCCCCCCATGCCTTGCAAGAAGGGGAAGGTGGCTGCCCCTGGAGACAAACTCAGCTGTTAGGCTTAGACTTTGGTTCAAAACAACCACTGGAGATGAACCAGGAAGATTTGCAGCATGTGTAAAGTAGTATTTGTTGTTCATGGCTTTCACTGTGAGAGATTGAAGTGATATGAAAGAACAGACAGGAGGCAAATCCTAGTGGTGAAAAACATTGCTCCAGCACTAGGATGCCATCTCTGACTTCAGCATGCCATGAATTAGTGTTAAACCATGTTTACTCATATGGATTTTTACAGACTATCAAAAATTCATCTCAGCTCTTTTCCAGGAAACGTCAGAGTTCTGTTTAGCAAATACAAAAAAGAAAATCCCAAACCAAACCAACCAACCAACCAAACAAACAAAAAACAACCCCAAAACTCAAACAAACAAAACCTACCCAAAATCACTGCTAACCAGATAGAACACATTGAGTTTGACAATCTCTGTCATACCTGATTTCAGTTGGAAATCAGGCCTAGATGGAGTATTCCATACTTGCTATAAACATTTTGTTATAGAAACAAAATAGACCTGGTATTACCAGTTCAGATTTGTGAAAATTGCTTTAAATACAGAAAGAATGTGGGGTCTGCTTTAACTGTTGTTCTAGAGAAAAGCATTCTAAATAACTCAGACATATAAAAGCAACAAATCTGTTGCCTAAGATAATAAAGTTTTTTCGGTTTTACTTTGTTTCTAACAGCAAGCAGTAATGATCTAAAGAGCATTTGTTTCTTCAAAGAAGGTGGTTTGGTTCCTCTTTGCTAATGTAGTCATAAGAAAATTGTATTTAAGGCACCCCTCAGTACTTCCATGCAACTGAAAAACTGGTGTGTTATTAAACTCCTGTATAGCAAGATGTACAGAAACTACTTGGATTTTAACCCTTCTCCCCAGGAATTTGAGTTACGGCAGAGCACTGACAGTAGCTAATAAGAGTCTGCCACAGAAGAATTACTTATTTTGTTGCTATTTTCATTTCCCCCTTCCTGGGGTGGGAAGGCTAGAGAGGCTTGGTGCTGAGGGAGTGGGAAGAAATAAGGAAAATAATCAGTAGAACTCATTATTTTTCTGTGAGAAATAGTGGGAGGCATAAGTTACAGGGGGCGGAAATTGTAGACCAGACAAGGGCAGAAACTGATACTCAGTTGTGAGAGGAAAAAGAGCAGTGGAGACATCAGCTGAAAACAAGCAGCAACCACATGTACTATAACATCAGTAGCATGAAAAACACACCAAAACTCTTGCAGTGCACACACAAACATAGAAATGAAGCATTTATTTTAGAGTCAGTCACTCTCTGCTTCCCTCTCAAGAGCAGCTGCCCTGCCTTCTCCCCAGCAGTGAGTCTGCACACATTTCAGCATCACTGCCACAGACATCAGGATGTGATGCTCATCACTTTGCACAGTAACAGTGTGGCTTTCAGAATCTGTGATGGCAAAAGGGGTCAACAGGCAAAGCATCAGCAGGCAACTGCCAGAGCAGGCTGTGTTGCAGCAGACCTGGACAGCCTGGGAGTGTCATTTTCAGGATCCAGAGCTCAAGCACAGGCAGATCACAAGGACAGAATTTAATATCTTCCTTGAAGCCTTCATTATCAGCATTGCTACTTAAATGAATGACTCATTCATCCATCCTGTCTCAAAGATCACAACAGGAAACATTACACCCATCTCTATCTGTGTCTCCACTACTTTATTTATACCTGGAATTAATGGAAAAAAAAAGTATTTTCTGAAGAAATTTCATGGCAAAATGGAAAACTATCCACAATTGGAATAGTTTATACAGTATAAGTAATACACATGAAACCATACACACAACCAGGCCTCACTTTAGTATCTAATTGAAAGGCAACCCAGGTTTACCCAAAAAAAAGCCACCATTGCTGAGCAGAGGTTCAGTGTTCAGAACACCAACAAAATCAGTATACAAAGCCAAACAAGCCCCACCTCAAACACCACGAGACAAGCCAAAAGCAATATTTTGATATGACAGGGGGTAATGGTTTTAAACTAGAAGAGGGTAGAATCAGATTAGATATAAGGAAGATATTTTTTATTATGAGGGTGGTGAAACACTAGAACAGCTTGAACATGTCCCTGCTCACTGCAAAGGACTTGGACTAAATGACCTTTAGAGGTCCCTTCTGACCCCAACTAATCTATGATTCTATGCTTCTGATTCTATACTGCAAATGCAATCATTTTCATAAGCATTTTTCCCTTGAAAGAACTTGATCTGAAAATTGGTAGTACAGGTATTTTCTTTATGTAAACCCCATGCAAGACCACATGCATGCGTTTCTTAAAGGCAAAATGCAAAAAATGCTGAGCTTTCACAGCACTCTGCATCAAAATCACATGATCACATGACTTAAGACACTGAAGATCAATAAAATTCCAGGGAAAATAACCCCACCACCGCCTAAAAATTTCAAAAAAAAAATAACTTCCAAATGGAGAAAAATTTGGACAGGCAGGTACAGTAGTGTGTGCACACTGATCTGCAACATCATGAAATCTGCTCACAAGTCAAATGCTGCTGTTCTGTTTTTCATAGAACCACGAAATGGTTTGGGTTGCAAGGCATCTCAAAGATCATCCAGTTCCAACCTGCCTGCCGTGCCTTCCACTACACCAGGTTGCTCAGAGCACTGTCCAACTTGGCCTCAAACACTTCCAGAGATGGGGCATCCACAACTTCTCTGGGCAACCTGTTCCAGTGCCTCGCCACCCTCACAGTAAAGAAAGTCTTCCTTATAACTGATCTAAATCTATTCTCTTTCAGTTTAAAGCCATTCCCCCTTGTTCCTGTAAAAAGTTTCACACAGAACAAGCCCTTGTTGCATTGACACTAAAGGGTAAGAAATTACATGCCAGCCTTCAGCCCTTCCTCCTGCTTCTGCTAGAAGTAGATAAAAGCTTTAATGATTGATCTGTACAATCTTTCCAAACAAAACTGGATCCAGAGCTAAGTTATCAGCATGAACACAGATGCTTAGCAGAGCTGAACAACTCAAGCATGCTGCTACCCTAATTCGGTTTCATCTCTGGAGCCAGATCTTGCATGGCACGGCTAACACTAGGAAACAGACCTTTCTGTAGAAGACCTCATGGACAAACTCTTAGCAATGCTAAAGAGTTTTGAGCTCATTCATGGTCTATATTCCTAATGAAATTCTATATTTGTCTGAAGAATCATATTAATTCCTAGATAGCTATACATACCATACAAAGACCCTGATTACATGCAGTCCATGGTAACTAAGGAGATGTGTCTAGAATTTAAGCTGTGTGGAAGCTCATATATTTGTTTTCTGCACATAGATACTTAATGAAAATAAACTCAAATTTAAGAATGCCCGTGGCTCCAAATATCTCATTAAAGTAGAGCCTCACTAGGCAGCACAAAGGCTAAAGTGAACCATAAACTGGCCAACAGGGCATGTATGCTTTCAAAATCTGAAAAACAGAAGGAGCAGCTCTCCTAAGTGGGCTCCCCTCAGCTCCCCTTCAGCTCCCCTCTTGCTGAGAATGTTAAGTCGAGGCAGTTGTGGCTAGTGCCTGCTGAAAGGGAACAAGTCCCTGAGCAGTTAAGTGATGAGTGACCTTCCAGTTTTCGTGTACTTGTTACACAAGTAAAAAAGGAAACACAGCATAAGGTAAGTAACAGTAATGTCTGCATAGATGTGTAAACCAGAGACACACACTGAGGAGTATTTTATCTTTTCCTTTGCATTGACATACATAACAAAACTACTCTCAGAATTTAGCCTATTAAAATTAATTCACACTATCTCAAATTAGAAAAGAGATGGACAAAGTATTCTACTCCTACAGGACTGCAATACATTATCATTAATTGAAATTAATTCATTTGTATTAAGGGAAAAATGAAACTGTTACCGTGAAGCCATGGTGCAAAATTCAATAGATTAACATGCCCTTGTGGGAAAATATATTCAGCTAATCTAAGTCACAGTGATTTCAACAGGGATCACAAAATAGTTGAGGTGGGAAAGCACTCCTGGAGACCATCCAGTTCAGCCCCTCTCCTCAGAACAGGGTGACCTACAGCTGGCTGCCCAGGATGGTGTCCAGTGTGTTTTGAATGACTGCAAAGGTGGAGATCACATAAAATCTCGAGTCAACCTTTTCCAGTGTGTGGACACCCTCATACTAATTTTCTTTCATTTTAAACTTTTTCCTCTGCTGAACTACCATGATACCAAGATGTTCATGGCTTTCCATTACACAGAAAATCACAGAATTTCAAGAGGAATTATTATGATATATGTCCTACAGGAGGTGAAGAAAAAAAAATGTTTATTGATTAATTAGTGATCATTAAGGGAGTTGGGAAAAACAAATACAGGTTTCCAAAAGGCTTGTGGTGGAACTACACAATACACATCTGCACTCAACAGGTTATGATTCATCAAAAAAATACGAAACAATCTGGGAAATTGAATATTTTATAGAACTCAATATGCCCACCCTGCACTTCTTTGAAAATGGAGTTATGTATGTGTTTTGAAAAGGCTTTATATTATTTGTTAATAACAGGTTATGCTTTATCCAAATACATAAATTACGACCAGAATAAATACAGCAACATATTTTACTTACTTCTAAGTAAGACAAAAATTAATTCTTAAAGAGTGTTACTTTAGCCAGCTACCTTTAAAACAGTTACACTTGCACATCAAGTAATTTACTTTTCTTGCACCACTGGGTGCAGGATCGTCAGAAAAAAAGTTCAGAGTTAGAAATCGCACTCATCTAAAAAGAAATACTCTTATACGATCAAAATTGGGCTCCATATTTATTGTAAATTAATTTCCTACGGAAGATGAAAGTTTGTAGAGATCCCATCAGAAATAAGCCAACAATGAAACTATGACAGCATTAATCTTCCTAAGTCTTCTATAAGGAAATTTCAACTTGTTTTTCAGTTTTCTTTGATCAAAGAATCAAATAGCTTGCTTAAAAAGATATTCAGTGTTCTCATTTTGAGTCAGTCAGTAGCACTGATTGTAATTAATACCTGATGGTTGTCTTATGCTCTAGCACAAGATCTACTGCAGGATCTCAAGACAAGTGTACAGAATTACAAAATCATCAAGGTTGGAAGATTAACCTTCCACCAATCAGTTATTCAAGATTATCTGTCCAACCATCAACTCAGAACAACTATAATCACCTCTAAACCATATCCCCAAGTGCCACATTCAGACACCTCTTGAGCACTTTCAGAGACAGTGATTCCACCATCTCCCTCATCAATTTATTCCAATGCTTAACCACTTCCCAGTGAAATTTTTTTTCTATTATCTGATCTGAACTTCCCCTGTTAGAACTTAAGATAATTTCCTTTTGTCCTTTCACTTGAGAGATGGCAGAAGAGACTGACTCCCCCCTCCCTACAACCTCCTTTCAGGTAGCAGTAGAGAGCGATGAGGTTCTCTCTGAGCCCCAATATTTACCTTCTCTGAACCACTTCAGTTCCCTCAGCTGCTTCTCACACCACATGTTTCTAGACTCTTCCAGAGGTCCACTGGCCTTCTGTGGACACATTCAATGCACTTTTTGAAGTGAAAGGCCCAGAACTGGGCACATTACTCATGGTGTTGTCTCATGTATTGCCAAGCACAAGGGAATGATCACCGCCCTGGTCATGCTGGCCACACTATTCTTGATATGGGTCAACATGCCACTGATGTCCTTGGCCACCTGGGCATGCTGCTGGCTCATGGTCAGCTGGCTGTCAATCCTTTCTACTAAGCAGCTCTCAAGCCACTCTTGCCCAAGCCTGTAGCACTGCATGAGGTTGTTTTGACCCAAGGGCAGGACCCATCACTTTGTATTGTTGACCTTCACACCTCTGGCCTTGGCCCATCTATCCAGCCAGGCCACATCCCTCTGCAGTCTCCTGGCCCTCCAGAAGATCAGCGTTCCTGCTCAACTCTGTCATCGGGAAACTGAATGAGGGTGTACTCGATCTCTTCACCCAGATCCTTGATAAAGATATTAAATAAGACTAACTGGCCCCAGTAGTGAACCCTGGGAAATAACACTGTTGACCAGCCACCAACTGGATGTAACTCGACTCACCATCACACTCTGGGCCCAGCCATTCAGCCAGTTTTTCACCCAGTGAAGAGTGCACCCATCCAAGTCATGGACAGCCAGTTTGTCCAGAAGAATGCTGTGGAGTTCAAAGCACACCAAGAAATGTATGCTAGAAAATACAAACACAATTTCTGGCAAAAGAAGTATGACAGTAGAATAAAGCCTCTGAAATACCAAAGCTTAGCAATTACAAATAACACAATGCAGATGTCTTTATCTGAGCTTTGTATAGCAGGATTTATAGCTGAACACATACAAATTATGCAATGGTGCCAAAGTATCATTGCTACGGTGTTTGTTCACTTACATACAAGTATACAGATAACTGTAGCTGTTTTGTTCTTATCATAAGCAATATATAGAAAAACCCAAAATCACTGGAAACAGAGTATTTACTATTTTAAAGCAAACGGCTCTAGTCTATAGAGATTATCATGAGACTCTGCAGGTTAAAGAGAACAGCCATCTTTGATTCCGCATTAAATTTATTTCATATCCTGCCCGTGTTATTGGAATAAAAATTGCTGGGGGAAGTGTCAAATTCAAATGTCACTCGAATGAAAATAATTTCTCAGTTAACCTCCATTTTTTAATCTGCGAAAAATTATTCAGGAGCATGGGTTAACTCCTACCAAGCGTTGTTTCTGTGTTGCAGTGTGTGGATGAAAGGGCAATAGAAGTATTCTTTTCTCTCTCTTTTGAACAAATTATTTCAGTGAATTATTGCTGTATAATACCAGGATGAATTATAAATGCTAGCATCAAAAAACCAGTAACAGTCTAAGATGAGTTCAGGGGCTTCCACAATACAGCCAGTTGAATTACTTGAAATTAGTTGCATGAGTCACCAACAGTCATGAACGAATTAGGAGGCTACCTTATCAGTGTTCAATGTACTGAGACAGGCGCATTGATTCATCAAGTCAAATAACAAGGCAATGTAGAGGGCAGAAGGATGTAGTAGAAGCCCACAACTCCCTCTGCATGATCTAGGCAAGGCAACTGGCTGGCTTCATCTTCTTCCAGGAAGAAAGGAATGTAGAAAGTGATACAGTCATGGCCCTGTGGAGTCCTTGCAGCATGCTAAGAAACACGACTGATTCACTGAGAGAAGGATCTCACTAGACCATCTGCAGTCGGCACTGGTTAGGCATTGCCCAAGCCCAGTGAACAGCTGTATCTCCTGCTGCTCACTTCTGCTCTTCCTTAGGGACTTTTCATAATATAGATATGCCTGAGACATAGATAAAAGATAGAGGAGGAAGGACAGGAAATGATATGCTGTTATTCAAACCTTGGGGTCTTCGCCCTTGAGCTTCATCTTTTCTTCAAATCGAAGTATTTCTGTGCATTGTCTTTCATGAAGTTATGGTCTTCCTGATATCTGACTCAATAATTAATGTGTAAAGTTATTGCTTGCATGCATAATCTTTCTCTCTCATGAATATGTGAAGGAGGAAAGATTATAAGTTGTCAAATGCTTCCAGAGCCGCTCTCCATGACAGAATGATAGATCCCAATGCTGTATTTAAAACACAGCTGAACAGATAAAAATAGTGTTTAACTTTTACAGTCATTATGAACCACAGTAATTTATTGAACCCTTCAATCAGCTAAGGAAACAAAAGATTTGGAATGGGTGAATGACTCATTTCTTTTCATGCTGTGTGCACTGATGCTCCAGTAACTTGATGCTCTAAAGGCTAAATAAGACTGCACAAATGTATCACTGAAATGAAGCAAACAAAGCACATCATAAACAAAAACAAACCAGTGGAAAGCACTGAGGGAAACTCCAACTAGTGGTTGGCTCTTAATTAGCTGTATCTGCAGGATGTGTCTGAAATAGTTGAGAAGACAAATGTAGATTTCACAGTGATTCAGGAAAAAAAAGATAGTTTCAATAGGAACAAAAAGTCTAAGTAAGTAGGCTCAGAAATTTCTACACCCAACAACATGACTAAGGAATATATGCATATGTTTTGCACCCTTTTTTTCTTTTTTTGCTGATGTTAGGACTTATCCATTGAAGGAATTTGGACGTCACTTTAACCGAAAGCAGTTTGACTGTAACCTCACAATGTATATTAATGAAAGGCATCATCCATTTATATTTACAGAAAACATTGAAAGATTTTTGTGCTACCCTGTTTATAAATTGGAAGATGGGGTACCACCTGTTATGGAGTATCAGTTAAGTTGGTTGTTTGAATAAATCTGCCAAAACACACAGAGATCCTGATTCAGCATAAACATAATATATCTGATTCTGTATCTCTTCACTAAACATGAAGAGCTTTGGAAGATTCATAATAATTCAGTTTGCTATGACAAACTCTGTGTTACAAAACTCAGGTCTGTACCGTGCATCCCTGACAGAAGAGCAGGAGCCCTTCAAGATTGCCTATGGATCCAAAAGCAGAAAAAATAATTATAAAAATCAGATGATAAAACGGCATATAACATTTATGAATTATGACCATTCTCCCTTGATTGAATGTACAGACAAGCCAATTTCCTTCCAGGTGTCAAAGCAACAAACTTCTAGGAAGGTAAAACAAAAGGAAAAAAAAAGGGAGGGGAGGAAATAATCCCTCCTTGCCTTGTTCTCTCCTCAAAATTTTCCTGTTTTCTCTCCAAAGAATTCAAACAACAATCAGAAAGATCATTTCAGCTCCTTCAAATGAAGGTCAAAACTTTGAAAAAGGTATAGACGCTTCTCATTGACTCCTAAGAATGGAAACACAATCATCATTATGGGCAGTGTTTTGAATGCAGCTATGAATATGTAATCTTTTATAAGATTTTGCATACACTGATGTTGTAGGTTAAATTGTAAATGTCGTTGCCATTGATGGATTTGCACTTTGCACTCACAAAAAGAAGATAATTCTTTCAGTTGATAACAAAGAGCCTTTAAAAATAATTCTGCAAGAGTTTTCATTTTGTTCTGAAATTTTGCTGCTCCTTATGGTATCCCAAAGTCCTCTTTGAATAAGATGACAGAAGCTATAAGGTATGAACTAAAAAATCAAATAGATGACCATGTTGAAATTTCTCATTCAGGTTGCAAGTCTGTCCTCATTACTAGAACTGCCCAATATCTCTATTTGTCAAAAGTGTTCATAAAATCAAATACAAACCCAAATCACACTAAATAAAAAGAAATGAAAAGAAATCCTGACAGAGTAAATATGAAGATAGTAATAAATCTTTGGTGCAATCTAATTAACCTGTGTTGTTTTGAAATATTAATTGCTGTAATTACTCCTCACGGATCCATCGAGGTGGTGGGCAATTAGGAAGGTTCTTGAACCCCATTATGGGCAGTGAAAGCAGATGTTAGTCAGTATTTCAGTCAATATTTTAAAGGTTCAAAATATTCCATCTTGCTCTTTTTAAATATCTGGTTGGATATTTCTTACAGGGCAATGTGAGGCTTCACAATAAAACACATTATTTTCTCAAGCAAAGCAGAGAAAGTAACATTATAACACAGAAGACAGGAGAACAGTTAAAATCTCAGGTACATTAATCCTGAGAAGAGAATGTTCCCTTTTGTTCCCATGTTCCCTTATTTATTGACAGTGGAACAGAACAGTCCCTCCTTAAACAGGAAACCTCTTCAGACAGAAGTCATCACTTGTTGCCACACAGGCTTACAGTGCTTAACGAAATTCTGCTGTAGCTCCCCAGTGGAGAGCAGAGTCACTAAAAGAATACAAATGATGACTGCATAATTGAAATTAATCTGGTGGCTAAAGACAGAGACTAAATATAAACCCAGTTTGGTTTATTGAACATATAGACAGAGTAGAATCATTAGCCTGCCATTATGCATGTACTTGCACAAAAACAGTGCTATTTAAAAGACTCACTGTGCAGCATTTTAGCCTTCCTTAACACTAATGTGGTGTCTTCGAAAGCAAATACTAGAAGAGATCTCAGCTATCTCACTCTGAAGCAAGAGGTTACCCTGAAGCTACCTGCAAAAATACAAAACTCTCCTGTGGTATGTTTCTTTATGAAGCTCACAGCATTGCATACAGCTGTAAGCATAAAATTCCACAGCAAACTTTGCTACAGGCCCAGTTAGAAACACCATGATTTGGGGCCTTTTGGAATGGAGAACGGGTTCCAGTAATCACATCACTACCATCCACCATATCATCTCATCATTTTGGTGGTTTGTTAATGAAGTAGGTGGAGCTGGGGGAAAAAAAATAAAACCATAAAATTAAGTTAAAATAGTTCAAGTTTTTCTCCATTAAAAATCCTTGTTTAACCTTAAGAGATCTGTTGTTACCTGTGAAAACAGTAAAAGTAGTCTTAGTCTATCCTTTGATGCTTTGTTCTAGGATAATGTCCTGGTTTCAGCCAACGACAGGGTTAATTTTTCACAGTAGCAGAGAGGTTTGAGCCTGGATACAAAATTTTACTAAATTCTGTTGTCATAGGTTGAAAAAGGAAAGGTAAACAAAGGTAATATATAACTCTAAGTACTGGGTTTTTTTAAAATAAGAAGTAGAAAAGAGAAGTAATTGAATCTTTCTTGCTAATATTTTTTTTAATGACTGTATAGGTTTATAGAAATTTATACATTTCTGCTTCGTATAGTATCATCTTTTACTATCATTAGAGATGTTTGTCTTAATTTTTTTATCTACCATTCTTTCCTATCCTGTTAGCTATTTAGCACTAATTGTAAAGAAATTCCAACTTTGGGATTACTTAACCTTATTTCAAACATACTAGTACTCAAAAACAAGTACAGTGCAATGAAAGTACACCTCCTGAATGACGACTTTTGGATTGCTTATTTGGAATACCCAGATATTTCTTTTAATGTAACACCACGACCATGCAGAACATAGTTGTAATCAAATTCCATGGAACTATTGATAGTTTGTGCTTTTACCTAACTGTATCATTCAGACCAGGTATTATTAACTTAGTTCACAACAGAAATCACCATTACCCAAAATTTCATGCAATGATTTTTAGTCTTGATTTAATTGTGATTAAGGATAACTACCATTTGACAAATGAATCACTAAAACAGCATTGGTTTTGTGTGAGGAACCTTTTTTTCTCTTTCCCAGCGGGCCAGCCCCAGCATTAATGTTTATTTTTTAATTTTTGTATGGAGTAAAGGAGACAGTATCAATGACTTGTTGGCTAATTGGATTGCAAATTATTATAGCAAAAAAGGTCTTTTAAAGTCAAAAGACAGGCAGACAAAGTGCTGGTTTCATCTTCCAAATGAGAGTCATAGGTTTTTCTTGAAGATACAGCTTCATTCATAAATTAGAAAGAAACTATTGACCTCAGTACGTGTCTGTATGGAATCTAAACATCTGAATTGTGAATTGTTTTTTAAAAGTTAAATTCCGTGGGCAAAACAGACCCAATTTGGAGAAAATTAATTTTAATTATAAAAATAATATAAATATTTAACTACTAGTAATGAATGTTTAATAACTGGTAATATTAAATAGATATTTAATTACTAATTTGGGTAATAGGAAACAAAAGGACAAATATTAAAACTAAATATATGTTATCCCTTTCTTATGTTCAGCTACACTACTGCACTCAGGAGACTCCTCTCCTCTCCTGCCAGATGAGGCACAGGGGAAAAGGGCAATGGAAGGTCAAGTCATCTCTTCTCTGCCTCTTTCCTCCTCACATTTCTCCCCTGCTCCAGTGCAGGTCCTCNTCCCTTCCCTTCCCTTCTCCTTCTCCTTCTCCTTCTCCTTCTCCTTCTCCTTCTCCTTCTCCTTCTCCTCCTCCTCCTCCTCCTTCTCCTTCTCCTTCTCCTCCTCCTCCTCCCTGACCACAGGGCTCACAATGCTGTTCCTCACTCGTTGCTCTCCTCCCCCCTGTCCATCATTTTCTGACCTTTCTTAAACACCCTTTCCCAGGGGTACAACTCCCCTGTGTCTGAGGCCCTGAGCCGTGCCCTGTGCTGGAGTTGTGTGTAACCAACACCCAGAGGCCATCCCCATGACCCCCACCACCACCTTCATACCTGCACCCAGAACATGAGAAAAACATAATGGATATTTTCCCCGTATTTTTGCATTTCAATTTCTTCTTCAAATTCGAAGTCCATTTTTCACTATTCAGAGTTTATCCTATCTTTATCTTTTTTTTTACTGCTTTACTACTGAGCTGTATGCAGTTATTCAGACACAGAAGGAACAGTTCACCTTGTCATAAGTGTTTCAACCCCCCCGTCTCCAAAGGAGTTTTAAAAAGCTGAGTGAAGATTTACATCGTACTTTGATTATGTGACTTTTTGTTATTGATGAGAGTGCCTTACACTAAAATATTTCTGCCATTATTCGGCAAATCATATTCTAGAAATACATCATTAATATGAAAATTCAGCAAAAACTACTTGAAGAAATATAGAGTTAATTATTTCCTCACAAGTATTTACTTCACCAAATGAAGAAGCTCCTGAAGGCTTCCTACATGTAAAACCATATAGAAAATACTCAGCAGAACTCAAGGGCTTTAACCATGCCGAAATGTCAGTCTTGCAAGGTTTTTGGCATGAGGCACAATGCGTTTAGGATTCTTACAAAGAGTTTAGAAACTGTAACATGTTCTCTGTAATATAATGCAAAGTGCATTGCCTTTAGCACGACACAATCCTTACTGACATAAAGTAATTCCATGTAAAGATTGTAATCAGGTCCCTGACTGGCTTATTTACTTTCCTCTGGAAGAAGACTGAAAAATTCAGTTGGTTTTCTGAGCCAAGTTTGCCCTAAATTTAAAACAATAGAAGCGCAGCAGTATTGAGATTCTGTGAATGTCATCTGCTAAAATATATGAATTCTTATAGATGCACAAGCAAGATAGAAGAAAATTAAGTTTCACATTTGAAAATATGATGCCTACAATCATCCACCTTAACTATGACTAAATGGGACATCTAAGGCACGTTAGTCCCCAAAGAAAACCAGCTGGGAGGTGACATAGCCTCCTATATGGGAGGTGATACAGCCTTTTTCTATCTCCTAAAAGATAGCTGTCAAGAAATCACCCATCTGTGAGGAGAGAAATTTCTATTTTACTGGATTTTAAGTAGCATAAATCATTACAGCACTCCATCATCTAAATGACCTATTGCTCCACAACCCTTTTAAATTAATCTAGAAGAGATTATGTCACCTCGCTGATTCAGTTCAGTCAATGTGTAACACTCTGAAGACTATAACACCAAGCTAGATGGACAAGATGGAATAACACCCAAAAATGTCATATCAAATTTGTGATGATACGAGTCATTCCCATTGAGAAAGAACTACATCTCAGAAAGAGCTCTTCAGAAACACAGACACATGTCATATGACAAAATGACAGTCAATATGCAACTCCACATCAGTAAGCACTATTTATAAGGTCATTCACTTAGTGTGAGTTATCGTTCGCCCCTGAAGGAGCCTCAGATCTTATTTAAGATATTACTTACCACTGGCTATGTTTGCATGTCCTGTTTGTTTTGCAGGTAGATCTAGCTAACCTAAACACACCATATCAAGTCTCATAACTGTTTGCCATCATGAAAATAATTCTAAGCTTAAGTATTTACAAGTTAAGCATAGAAGCAAGAAAAACTGCTGAAGAAGAGAATGAACCCTTGTAGAACACTTTTCTTTCTATAGAGTACCTGCTTATTAGATCATCCTTGAAATTTTGTCATCTGATATATGATCTATCTGATCTCAATAGAAACTGATAGAATTTGCAAATTTACTGATGTTCAAGCTTCCTGCCCAGAAGATTGATGATCTCTCCAAAATGTACATAAGCTTGACAGTGCTCAACATCAGAAATGAGAGGTTTTCTCTGAAATTCCCGTAACCTACTGTAAGTATATTCAGAGATGACCCAAGAGTGGAACTGCAATTAATAACTGAAGTTTCGCATTTGAGATAATTCTACAAGTGACAGATTTTTGCACAGCTTTCTTTGATTTAAGTGCAACTGGTCACCATAATGCACTTAATTTCAGACCTCTGGAACACCTGTGTTAATTAATACATTTGTATTTATATTTGTAGTGCCCTTTCTTCTGTTTTTTCAGAGCTTTTTTTCCCCTGCATCTTTCTTTGTTGACATTGCCACCAAAGAATTCTTAAGTCTTAGGAAATGAAAGAGCAATATTTACACTTCTTATGATTTACCTCTATTAAACATTACCAATTTTTATATGTTAATTACTGAAACTTCTTATAAAGTTATGACTGAAAGTTTATTATCCAATTACTATTCCTCTGTATCCTCACAAAAACTGGACAAATACCTTCTTGACCATAAGATTATGGTGATATTTCCACTCAAAAATTAGTCCCCTATGACTAGTCAGTGTAGAAAGCTAATTAACATATTGACTATTTCATATATACAAGACCAAGAAGCCTCTAAGACGATTACTTCTTTCAAATATCTGTATTATATGATAATCAATGATGAATCACATTCCAATTGCTAAGGGATCAGCTAAGGTACCACAGAGGTATCAAAAAAGATCTTGGAATCTGTGATGTGACACAAAAAGATATTTAATACAAAATAAAGTTCAGGCTGTTCAGATTAGCTATTCCATTCTTTCTACATCCAGAAGAAGACATAGAAAATCAGCATATTTCTTCCTTATGGTAACAGCTTTTAAGTATTAAAACATGCTGAAAATAATAAAACAAAACTATTACTCATCTGGGCACAAGCTCAAAAAATGTTACTAGAGGTAAAAACTTGAATGAAATGATCCAGAATTCACATTTGCCAACTCAAGTTAAATATCAATCCAATAATGATAAAGCAGATAAGTAGTCAGTGCTTTTTGGTAAAGGCATCAATTAGGATATTAAATCACATTTAGTTGACAAATATTTAATTGCACCTCTAATTCAACAGATAAGCAGAAAACAGAATTCTAGTATGTCATCAGATACATAGAAATGTCTGCATATATTTGTGGTATTTCTGGTTTATATTAAATGTCTTTATCTTCAGAGTTCATTCAAAGCTTATATGAAACTTTAAAGGGTGGAAGACACTTTGGGCTACACTTCAGTTATGCTCCAGTGTATGTTCTGTATAAAAAGCTGAATCTTTGTGTGGTGGGGGATAAATACCCTATTTCTCTACATAAAATTAATGTGATTCCTTGTATATTGAGGTCGTATTTTCTCTAAGAAAGCATCGTTTTTGAAGGTCATTTCCAATGAAGACTGGTAAATGGAATAACCTCTGAGTAGCAGAGCATTACTGATGACCTGAGTATCCTTTCCTTGGGCATTTTCTGCATAAGCACAATAGTTAAAATATCTTTCTCCTTCCCTGGCTCTCAACCTGGTCCTTTAACTACAGGGCCATGACAAGAATCACCTCTGCAACCAGGTCACAACCCACAGGATTTCTGATAGTCCTGGGAATGATAGATTTTTCTCCCAGTAAGCACAAATGTACACTCAGGTAAAAGTCTAATATTTTTCTTCAGAGGTCAGGGTTATAAGCCTGTCCAGGTCAATCGACCTGGTGGCACAGAGGGTCTTCCAACTTATTTCTTCTGCTTAACACAGATGTGCATTATTAAGGACTGAAAGTCACTGCAATTCAAGGGCTAGGTTTTGAAACTGAGCCATCGCTATTATGAATTCATTATTTCATAGATACATATTCATTGTCACTAATAGTTGGTAGCTGGAAGGTATTCTGCACTTGGTAGTACCTCCTCCAGCCAGAGAAGGCTCATTTGCCCAGAATCTGAGAGGCTGCTGCTCACACTCTCCTCCAGCTCACATCTGGGTACAGATCACTTTTACAGGTATAATGTGATGGAATGTGTCCACACGTGATAGCAAACTGAACCAAGTGCACTGTAATCCAGTATCCCAGCTGGGAAAATTTGAATTTTAGTCTACACAACCACAGGGGTATATGGTTCCTATTTACTTGTTGGTACCTGTGAAACAAACATCCAGCACAGGCAAAAGCCACAATGATCAATATCTGGAATATATTCCACTGGAATATGCAATACATTTTTAATTTTAATGGATCTTGAAATATCTTCTACACTTCAGTTGTTCATTTTTCATTGCAAAGGTCATGGATGCCAATATGACTAATGCATGAAAAATCTTCTGGTTAGCTTCCTTTAATATAACTTTCTTTGAAAGCAGCCCTCCTATTTCAGTATGCATTGAAACAGGTCACAAAATATCTGATGCCAATATACATCTCCTTTTTAACTTTAGTGGGCTTTGGATTAAGCATTCAAATAGGAAAAAATCCCCAACCAAACAGCTGAAGAGCTATAAACTACACTTGGTCTTGGGTCACTGAGTTATTCCCTCAGTTCTGTCACACATCTGCTACAGAAGAAATGGTTGTGTCTGTAGTCCGTAGGTGTTGCAGACAGTAAGCAAAAGGGGAGAACAAAATTCTTTGAAGAAGTTTTCTAGAATGAAAGCATCAATAATATTTAACTCTAAACTCTCCATTAAATAGTCTAGCTTCCAAAAGAGGAAAAGAAAAACCCTTTCCTTTTCCTCACCCAAAATAAAAATAAAAATTACTTAGTGTATTGAATTGTATCATTACATTATTCCATAATTACTTTCATTTTGGAAAAGAAAGAAAAAAAAAGAAAACTGCTTAGCTGAATTAAAGTAAGGACTTCTGACAGACATTTCAAAACAGCAGGCATGTGTGATTTCCATGAATACCCTGAAAAGCAAATGTCTATCATCCACCCTCCCTCCCTGCAAAGAAGAAAACATGACAAAAAACTTTTGAACTGTTAGTTATTTAGTTAATATAAAGAATGCCATCTACCGGCAATAACAATAAGTAGCACTGTTTATAAGTTGCTAGGTGGGGTAAGGTTGCCTCTTCCACTCACTGCAAACAAGTGCAAAGGTCATTTCTTCAAAAAGAAATCTCTAAATTTGAAAGAAAGTGTTATGTTCCAGGTTTCTCTTCAATGTCTATTCTTAATCATTGCCTTATGTTTGGAAACAAGTCCCTAGTAGGAAATAATAGACTAGGTTCACAATCCACTTAGAAAGCAGGATTTTTTGTGAGTGTGTGTTCCACAGCCTTATAAACAGTACAATACTGGCATAGTTACTACAAGGACATCTCTTACAATGAGAAGAAAGAAATGAATAGCCATCAAAGGGTTGTTGTCAAGACAGCTCCTGTGTTGGCCTGCATCAATGAGGCAGAAAATGCTGTTAAAAGATTCTTGAGCGAGCTGATAAAGGGACCCCACCAGACTCATAGTTTCACATTCAATTCTCTGTTCTACAGCTTTTCAAAACCATTCATTGTTAAAGTGTTGTCATTTTGAAACATGTATTTAGGCAATGACTGATTTATAATAAGTAACTAAAGTAGATACTAATTATTTATTATAGTACATATGAAAAAGAAAGTACATATTGCACTTCCTTAAAAATTAGGAGGAGTACGTCTTCAGATACTCTATCTTTAAAATCACAACTATGACCCATGAGAGAAAAAAACCCCCACAAACCAACAAATAAACAAAGAAACCCCATAAAATCCGAAAGTTCAAATAATACCAGTAATGTTTATTATTATTTGCCTGTCTGTCTCTGCTTCTATGTCTCAGAGGGATTAGATTCAGCAAGGATTATTATGTTCATGAAACAGCAGGTTCTTGAATCTGGTATTTATCTTTCTTTCTGAAAAGCTGTATTGTAAGACAGTAGTTTTGCTTGGTTTTACCCAACACTATGCTTTAAATTTTAGAACTGGAGAGCTGAGGTAACAGTATATTTCACTGAAAGTACGATTTAATCAGAAGCACTTCTTTTTTGGGGTCATGTCTTTCTTTATTGGCTTTATGAATTATGATTTAGATGAAAAACTAAAAAGAACAAAGACATGGGCAAATATCTGCCTTCAAGTGTGCCAAAAAATAGTTTTCCTAACAGAACTGACAAAGCTGTCTCCTGAAAGTATTCTGAGCACTGGATAAATGAAGGTGGCATGGAAAGGGCAGAACATTTGAATCCACGGGGCTATTACTTAGAAAAACTTCAGCAGTTCCTATAAAAGAAGTGCATTGGTGGCATTCAGGAAACAAAAATGACAATGTATTACAGCAATTTCTAGTTTCTCTTTGTGAAACCCTGTCTCAGAAAGAGAATCACAAATTCTGGGACAAAGATTTTGACTGGGAAGAAGACTTTTGTTAGCAATTTCTCAGTATGGAGATAAGCTTTCAGCCTGGCTTTTCCTGACTTTGAACTGTCCCTGAACTTTGCACAAGTTTTCTCCAAACATAAATTGCAGAAAAAAAAATTACCTTTGAGTTATTGCTCAAGATTTCATATAAATAAGTAGACTTATATCTAACAAAGATGTTAGAGAGTATTTAGGCTTTTATTTTTTAACTATACTTCCCACTATTCACTGATAACTTCAAAAACTCTCCATGAGAGATCAAAAGCCAACACTACCCCCCAGCTGCACTTCTCTCCATGTTCCTTGCTTCCATTTAAAATATTTAGTCCAGTCTGTACTCAGGTCTCACAGTATACAAATATCCCTAACAGCCTGTAAAAGTAGAGAATCTCTCTCAAGGGGCTTCTGCTGCCATTTCAGTTTTCCTATGCAAAGCAAGGATGCAATTGGTTACAAAATCACAGGTAACAAAATACGTTAAGCACTATCCACATAAAAATGTTGCTTAGTTTTATAAATAGGTGTTTGATTAGACTTTTAAAACTCTAAACATCTTTTTACAGACATTCTTACTTAACAGCAACTCACAACATTTCCTTTTTAGTTTTATCAGAAAAGAAAATGCTTTTGCAAGGTATTGTTTTTTTCCTTATAAATTGTGTATTGATCATTATTGTATGTTCACATCAAAGGAGCACCCTCTGATAGTAATACAGTAGAAGTTCAGCTTAAATATCAAGGTCATGTTGATTTAAATTAGGCATTTGTTAAATGTATTAACTTCTAAAAGTTTGTTCAAAGAAAGATGGACTTATGTTCTTGATAGGAAAGCCTACATACTTTGAAAATGAGATTGACTGAGTTAATAAATTACCTTTATTGTGTTCTGACTCTTAGAAATACCTGTATCTCTAATGTACCAGTCAGTGCTTCATGTAAAGCTGGCAAACAGCACTTCAGGATTTAATAAAGCAGAACATAACTACTGATGTAAACATGTAGGTTTATTTTTTTTTATTAAGATTACCAGAAAAATAAAGTTGATTTAGCTTTTTATTGGTTTTCTTCATAACAGAATTTAGAGAAAGTTTTAATCTTTTTCCCTATGTGCTTCAAATACCCTACTGATATGCAGTTACCATGGGAGTGAAATAACTCATTTTGTACCATAAGCACAACACAGCAAAATAAATTGCAAAACAAATAGCAAAATTGCAGAGAAATGAGGAGCTCCTCAAACTAAAAATTATGAAACAGATGAGCAAGTAAGCACTGATTAGGTTAGAACCTGGTCAGGTCTAAATCCAGTTAAGGAAAACAGTGGTGTGTCATTTTTACCACAGAAGGCTGCACTTCTAAAATTATTCTATCAAGTCTAGTCTTTCTTTCGAAAAAGCAGATCCTAGAAAAACACATCATGGTATTCACTGACAATCTGAAAACTTTCAATTCTTAACAGTTTTCAGCTTAATAATTGGTTTTATTTGAATTTTCCAGGTCTTTCAAATATTTTTAAGTAAAAATTTTCATAAGCACAAAAGAAGGAAGAAATCAAATTACTCAGTCAACCTGGAAAGCTACTAATCTTCTGTCACACTATACAAAATCAGTTTGGGGTCAGAACTGATCCATTTATTTTACACAAGTTGCTGCCTTGAAGAAGGCACAGAGCAAGTAACAGGTTCAGAGTAAGCAGTGGGTCCTTAACATTGTGTGCTGGAAACCCTTGTCCTTCTTTCATCTTTTCCTGAAGGCTTCCTAGATACCAAATCAACCTCAGCGCAGAAAGAAAGTCAATCTTCATGAGAATAACCACAGTACAGTATTTGATAGATGCATCTTTACCAGTCAATTAAATGGGATTGGGACAGCTCCCTGGCACTGAGGCCAACTGGGTTGGAAGAAATGGCATCTGTACTATCAAGGGGTCTTCCATGAAGGTGGCCCCATCCAGACTGCCTACTGGCACCACACTAACTCCTGAACTATAATCAGGAACTGTTTGGAGAGAACCCTAGCTGGCACAGGGCAAAAGTGGGCCAGTGGCTGCTCTAGCAATCCAAATTTACAGACAAGCAGGTTGCAGTGCCTCAGGGCAATCCACAGAACTATTTAACTTAGTATAGATGTCACTGCCAAGGCAGCTCAAAACACTCTACAAATGACGAGTATTCAGGAAAGGACTCTTATCTGCATATCAGCAGCAGAGGTTCTCTTCTCTAACAGACTTCTATTAATTTTGTTTAAACTGTAGTAAGACATTACATTTGGGGTAAATAATTTCATGAATTGGTGTGATTCATAGAACCCAAATGCAGGCACCTAAATGTTAGCCTGATAGTAATTATTTAAGGGCAGTAGGGTAAAGTATGAATTACAACAATTCAGCTTATAGTAACACAGAGATATAGAAGAAATGGTCAAATCGCTTCTGATTTAGAAATAATATCACTCCACCAAAACCAAAGGCTGAAGTATCTCATATTTTTGTGTCTAGATAAATTTGAGATGAACCTCACTCAGAATATTCTTCTGTGTTTACGATAGCTAGCATCTATTTGACATGATGACTTGACTCTGTTGTGCACACACAAGTCAGTTCTGCATTTCCAAATGCAAGTTGACTCATGCACTTATATTTCAATATACATACATTTCTTATGGAGGTGAGTAAGCATTTTGGACAATACAGACCTTAATCTGTTTTTGCTGTGCCATACAACTTCAAGACTTTACAGGAGATATTTGTTCTAGTAAACAAGATGTGAAATCTAATCAGCTCTCCCACATAAACATTTGCACACATCTCAATTGCTTCATTTTTCCAACAGAGATTCTTTTGGAATGTCTCCCATTACCGTGATTAAACTAAAAATACTTGATATACCAATGTCATGAGAGAAGATACTTAAAGGTACTTCCATTTTAAAGAGCTGTGTCACTTCCACAAATGCAAAATGAACTTGCATCTATGTCTCATGTTGTATGCATTGCAAAAGCATTCCTTCTTACAATTACCCTTGCACATAGCAATGCACAGTTTTTCGTCAGTGTGAATTATTCCCATATCTCTACAAGTACTCACGACTTATAAATCCTGACTTCTGGTCAGACATCATTTTTTAAATGAACCAAAATAGGACGACAATTTGGAGCAGCAAGAACCTAAGCTACTTTAAAAATTATTATTAAATTTAATTGGTTCTATCTTCTCTGACTGGAATGCAAATTTTACATTCTACCTCCTTAGAAATTAGTTTATGATATCAAAAGCAAGTATATTTAATGCATGTTAGGTATCCTTCAGCAGAAAAGAAAGAAACTTCACCTCAAATCTCTGACTGCCAGGATTTACTGCTTAAGAGCCTGCAGTTTCTCTGTCCAGCATTGACAACAATATATTTGCTTTCTAGGCTCCACAAGCACATACCATCCATCAGAGGCCTTGATGTGTTGTGGGTCTATCTGCAGCTCACTATCTAACCAAATGAAAGAGACAGACCAGGCAAAAGATTTAGAGGAAGACTAGCATAAATGAGTGTCAGTCCAGTCTTTGATTAGGTAAGGGCAATTATGATAATTACAGCAATCCACTACAGGAAAACATTCTAAAATTGCCAGCCTGTAGCAAAGTGCAGCATTTGCAAGTATCCATTTATGTAAAGCTTTGCCTGAACATTTTGAATACTAACCATGTTCTTTCAGTTGTAAACAGCATAATTTGGCTTGATAATTTAAGACAGTGATCTATTACATATATTAATATATAGGTGAATATATATTAATATATATGTGAATTCTTCTAAAATATAGTTATCATCTACTGAGTTACAAATCTCACTGGAATGCAAATAGAGCAAGCACTAAAAATTTAACACAAATTCACACACAGTATTAGGCAAAACTACTATTTCTCATACACTTTTTCTGGATAACAATTTCAATATTGAGATTTTCATGTTATATAAAAAAAAGGTAAATATTATTTCTTTTTTCCTTGTTTTTTGTTCTCTATTATGTTCCCTGCTCTGCTAAAGAAATCAAGTTCAAACAATATGGAAAAAACAGGAGTGCCTGAAAAAAAGGCCAACTATGTCAAAATCTACACTAACTGACAGAGCTCTGGGCCCCTGGCCTGGC
Organism: Vireo altiloquus; assembly: GCA_013396875.1. Taxonomy (NCBI): domain Eukaryota; kingdom Metazoa; phylum Chordata; class Aves; order Passeriformes; family Vireonidae; genus Vireo; species Vireo altiloquus. The sequence continues at coordinate 368,455 of VZRF01001859.1, read as the reverse complement.
TAATTTTTCTTCTTTTTCAGTGTCCCATATCAGGAATGAAGGAAACGAAACTTCTGTTACAGTTTTCTCAGGTTGTTTATTTTTTCTTATCTCAGTTCCAGAAGCACAGGCTCAGCCTGGCTGCCACTGCTGTTTTCAGGGGTACTATGGCTGCTGCTCTTGGGAGCAGATGGTTTTTAAAGCTTTATCACCCAATAATCAATTGCTACGTATTCTATTTTGTCTTTTGTGCCAATAACTACTAATTTTTGTTAACATGTTTCTTCTATATCAAATTCTCTCCACCAATCACCTGGTGTCCACCCGACCTCAGGAAATGGAGAAGAAGAACAAGAAAGAACCCAGAGCCAACACCCTGAATTCTCCATGTTTGGTCTTCATTTACCTGTACAGCAAAACCTAAAACTACAAATCTTTACCCTATGGTAAACGAAACCAAAATCCATCTCACATTCTCGATGCTTTCAATTAGTCCAGAATTGTAGCGAGCTTTTTCCAGGGGCTCAGGTCAAAGGCTGATTTCCCCTGGGGTGCTCCGGGGGAAATATGACCCCTCAAAGCAACAGGAAAAGTTTTCCAGCTTTGCTGGATTCCAACAACTAACAATCACTGAATACTGACATTTAAAAGAACAGCAAATGGAAGTCACGCCAATTGAAATGGGGAGATATAGGCAAAGAGAATTAATCAAGACTGGGATACAGAAGAGACTATGTAGAGAGATAGCTAGCTGTCAGAAAGAAGGCAGTCCTGGCCTTCAAGGCCGGATGAAAGAGGTCTTTGCTGGAGAAAGATAGTGAAGGGAACAAGAATGAGGAAGACAACATCACACACAATAAGAAATTTGCAGTATGCCCAGAGGTGGTAGCATTTCAGAGGCACTGAACACGAAAATAAGAGGTATGTTTCCTGTGGTCATCACTTACAGCCATCAGAAAAACACATTCCTCCCTCAGCAGTAAGTCTGCTATTTTACAGATTTGTGCCTTTTGTACCCTAACCATTCTTACCCTTCAGAGTAACCTTACCTAAACCAGTGCCTCCAAATACACTCCAATAGGCATATGGCTCGTTAGAAACAAAACCGTGTAAGCTGGCTGTGATCGGCAAAGCCTCCAAACTTGAGGCTTCCTTCAGGTCTAAGAAAGACTGCAAAGCTTCATTTCTGTCCTTTCTTGATCAGATCATCTGTGGCAGACACCTACCACACTCGTAATAAGTGATCACATATAAATGTATCACATATGAATAATCAGATGTAAATAATTGATCTGGTCTCTTGCATATTCATTTATGCATCAGAATATGTTTTGGCCTTTACTGCCTTTCTTACTGGTGAGAATAAAATGAAAAATATTTTAATGAAAGCATGCTATATTGAAAAAGAGCATGTCAAATTATTCTCGTTGGTGAGGCAGCATCCATGGTTGTTACTCTACCAGCCACTGATGCCGTGGTTTAAAGATTCCTTTTTTATATTGGGCTTTTATCCCACAGCCTTAATTCCTAAGTATCATCCTAAACCAGATATATTACTTTTCCTCAATTCTTTACTGCTTCTCAAAATTCTCACCATGAAAACAAGTGAGAAAATTCAGAACAGTAATAAATTCTATTACAGAATTACTTCACTCTTAGAATATCACCTACATCTCAGAAACATCTCAGACATCATCCAATATTACCCTGCTTCTACCAGAATGGATTAAAAAAGCATTTATGCAGAAAAAAAAATCCTTACGAACCACTTTTTTTACTATTGAGTTGTAAGCACTGCAAGTAAGGGTTCACTGAAAAAATGAAATGTTCTTTTGATTTAGTCTTCCCATAGTTCCTTTATCCCTACTTGATGTATCCCAAAAATACAACAGTATAAGGTAAAAACAATAGCAAGGAGTGCTGTAGGTGGGTCACAAACAAATAAGTAGCTTTCTCTACACAGAAAAACTGATGTTTTGAGCTTCTGAACACTTTCTGATTAAAAAAATCCAACCAAAAACCAGAAAAATGAAAATTTAAAATTCAGAAGCTTTCCTAACAACAGACAGCTTCCAGAGAATCCCGCTTCAATTAAGAGAGAAAGGCTCAAAGAGAGCCTGAATCAGAGAAGCTCTTCAAAATCAGTGATCTAAACTATTGATACACAAATCTAAAAGGAGTGGGATGCAACTATTTATTTCAATTTTTTTTCTTAGACTTCAATAAAAAACAAGTGGAGTGCAGAGTGCCAGTCCAGCACATAAGAGTATTCCAAATTGTATAACGAATACTGTTAGGCCAGCTCATTCAGCATTAAAGTGTGCACAGCCAGAGTGCCTCTCTGCTTGAAGCACACAGTTATAGAAAGGAGCTCGATCTCAAAGTTGATGAGATGAAAGCTAGGGATGTGACACATGACTTGAATTTGTGTTCTGCTCTTGTTACATCAGCTAATAATGCTACTTGCTGCCAGACTGTCGACTATAGTGCTTTAATTAAGACTTCCTTCAGAATGCAGGGGTCATGCAAAATGAATGAAAACAGCATGCCAAATTCAGAGATGATGTACATTAGAGTAATTTACACTTCAATTAAACAGCACAATTTGCATAATAAGAGGCTGGAGTAAAGAGCTAGTAGCAGGGGTAGTAACCTAGATTTTACCTTAGGATTGTTTACACTTTTCTGCTCTGACCCCATCCTGTCATGTAGAAAGTATAGTGAATTATTCAAATAGCAACTTATACTATCATCTCCCCTTACTAAGCCAACAAGTCATAGGCTTTAGAAGCAATTTTTTTCTGCAAAAGTCTAACAGAAATAGGAAATATTTTTGGTTGATCAGTTTTGCCAATATTATACTAGAGAGGGACCCCAAAGTCCTTAACTAATAACTGCACCTAGAAAAAAAGAACCAGAACCATGAGGACACAAAAATCAATGAGGCTCCAGTGGTAACAGAAAATCCAAAAGGCCACCAGGAGCTCTTCTACCCTTTAAAGGCATCATACCTAACTGTAGGGACTCAGAGAACAGCATTACCACATTACAGTTTGTACAGATTGAAAAAACTTGCAAATACATCGAATGATGTCATTAAAATGTTTATACCAAGATATAGTAGTTATGATCCAACCCAAAAATTATTTACAAGCTCAATATTTTATGTCATATTTTCTGTCAGTCATGTAGGACTTCACAAAGGCCAGAAGAGAGTTGCATAGTTACACCTGGTTTTAGGCAGCTATTTAGCACATTATTTTTATCTATGTTCCATCCACTCTTGTCACTACACAGATGTGATTATCTCATGTACTTCCCTTTCCTTCTGCATATGTCCTCCATGTTGCATCAACTGGAATTTACAGCAGTTGATACAACAACTTGTATGCACTGAGAAGTTTCAGAGCAGCAGGAAGTGTATACCATACAATAGCACACACAAGATTCTCCAGAAAAGGATTAAGTCTTTGCAGAGAGCACTGGCCAAAGGCACTGCTCTTTGGAGTCATCACTGACCCTTGCTTTCAGACTTCAGGAGATGGTATCTTGTCAGACTGGCAACAGCATTACAGAACACAAGGGATTGTTTCACTGTCTTAGTTCACCACAAGGAATTCTTTAATAATACATTGAAGAAGGTTACTTCTCCACCTAGTCATCAAAATCTAATAATTTTAAATAGAGAAGAAGCAGCAAAGTTACTGTAAAGTAACCCTTGTCAGTAAACTTTCAAAATACCACACGATTTTGGAACTAATGATTTAGTATTTTGAAAACGGGACTTAGGGGCCTTTTCAAAAATAACAGAAATATTTTTAAGTACAGAATCAAAAATCCTTTCATTTTTCAGTTAGCCAATGATAGAGCACAAGTTTAAGGAGGAATTTCACCAATAAAGATATATTTTCATTATCTCCATGTGGCAAATAAATAAAACTAATTATAGAAAATATATTTAAATGGTAAAATACAACACCAATAAGAAGATTTCTGATTTATCTGTCTTTGGAAATCTGCCATGAAATGGCTGCATTTACCAAAGGTGAGGAAAACAAGATTATTTTTAAAAACTCCTCTCATCTATTATTCTCAAAACCTTCTCTTTTTAATTTCAGCTCTCTTCCTGAAGCTTTTTTATTTAAACTATTTTTAAATCTGCTTTGTACCTGAAGGGGAAACTCAAGTGAGTGATGTGTATTTTAAAGAGAAAAGTGGTTTGTCTTTTCCCTTAATCCTGACAACAATATAGTATCTCTTTATTTCTAACCATAATGATTTTTTTGATATGTCTTTTCCTTTATCTCTGACACTGGTCTTGCTGTACAGTGTGTTCTTAAAAGTAACAGATTTTCACCATGAAAAAATGGAAAGTGTTACAAATACAGTTAAAAGTCATGCAGCAAGTTTAAAAAAAATCAACATTCTTGGGAATAAAAGTGTAGAAGGAATTCTTGACTTTATATGAATGAAGATGCCTAGAATCCCTCCTCATCCTCAAAAGACTTTTGTATGGAAAGCAATTTTTGGAAAATACTTAATGTGTTTTTATTCCCAAAATTTTCTTGTGATCCTTCTTTCATCTTGTATTTAACAGGAACTACTGATAGTATAGGCAGCCTGACTGATGTAACTGAGAGGATTTATAATTCCTCTGTCTTTATGACATCATTTTAGCAGCTAAACATTTTAATTTACTACTCAGCATGCTAATATGAAGCCTTCTCTCTCCTTCACCTGCTGGAGCAGCTAAGAAATATAAGACCACGCTGCAATATTTTTTTGGCAGCCTTTTTGCTCTCCCCACATGCTGACCATCACCCATGAAACAGCTTGTTATTCCTGTGAATGGGGAAAATCAGGAAGGGAATTACAGTTTGAAAACAAAGTTCACTGTTTGATCTACTTTCAGAAGTGCAAAATGTAGACTAAGAAATTAAACTTTATAGCATTTTATAGATAGCGATTATCTATTGGTGTTTTTCCTAACATTTTTTAGTTCTCTAAAATCTTTAATAAGGCTTTTATGTACCCCTGACACATTAAGGTACAAAAACCTGCTTTCTTTCATTTTTTTTTTCCTGTAACTTTTTTCTCTTGCTGAGATTATATGACTAATAGTTAAGGGAATCCAGGATTCTCAAAATCTGGCTGAGATATGCCAATTCTCTTATTTTCCATTGCAAAAAAAAAACAAAAACAAAAACAAAAAAGGTATCTAAATCTAAAAACAAAAGGTACAGCTGAATAGAAAACATTCTTTAAGGAAACACAATACATGGCAAAATCATAAAGTCAGGCACCTGCATCTCTGGTCATTCTGTTGTGCATCTTGTTCCATACATAAACTGCCTTACCAAAAGCTCCCACAAAATAAGGACATTAAGTACTCAACTTCCTTGGCAGTACATTGGACTGACCTGTGCAAGGGTTACTGTTCTTCTACCATCATTTTCAAATGGAAAGGGTAACATTTCCTTTTCTAACTTTCCTTTCCTCGTCACACAGTTTTCTCTAAGGACATCAGAAAAATTGAGGCTGTTTTTAGAGAAGTCTATGGCCCTTCCCACTCCTGAGGACTTAAAAGAGATTGTGTTTGATTGGAAAACCTTATTTTGTTTCATTTGCTTGCGTCACACTTCTGCCCATGACAAGTAGTGGGATTTCCAAATGGCACCAAATTTAACTGCGCAAGCCCAATGACAATTTTTCATAGGAGCTAACCCCTACTTTAGCAGTTCAGAAATTCTCTTACACTTTTTTTATATCCACAATACCATGGAAGAAAGGGAAATCCAAGGAGTAAATGCAGGGTAAAACACAGATGAGTAGACTAAAATATCTTCCCAATTTCTTAAACAAAATTGTTCACAGAACTAAAAAAATACACTACTTGCCATTTTAAAATGGAAGTTTTCATGGGGAATTTTTTTTCAAGCCCGGAATGCAGAATTTCTTGTTTCTTCACTACAGCAGTTATAACACTTTGTCCTAAATCCACATCTGTGCCTTTTGCACTACTCGAACACCTCAGTGATCTCTTCTTGTTTGGAAGTCAAAGTTCAGTGAAAGTCACTATCAATTAAGCCTTTTGTTCCCATGGAAGATGCTTTGGAAAATTTTGACCAACAGATCACTCAGTCAAATGAATTCACCTGAAAATTACATATTTCACTGCCAGTATCTCAACAGAAAAACACTGTCGGCATCATTAAGTGTTTTTTCAGAAAGCCAAGAGGGTAGAATTACCATCATTAATATTAAAATCTTTAAACCTACTCTTCTTATTATGCCTAATTAAAAAAATTCAGTACTGTGTATTTATTCAAATTAAACTTGTTTTTACGATTTTCATTCTCCCTTTGTCATTTGACTCTCATAGAGGACAATGCAATTAAATCATAGAACTGACTCCAAGCTCTCAAGATACACAACTTGTAGTGCAGCAGATGAGAGAGGAGACATTCAGCATCCATGAGGGCAAGAAAAAAAGTGATCCAGTATTAAAAAAATTAAAATAAAGTAAATCAAAAGTCAATGCTCCTTTCTTTTTGTTAACATTCTTGCAAGCATGAACAATAAAATTATGTTAATTCTCTAAAGATGCCCATTTTCCAACTAATTTGTAGCCAAAAATTCTGTTGAAAAATTTTAGCAGGAAAAGAGAGATATAATTAACTGGAAAACTGCAGCTTAATTAAGAAAAAAGCAAGCAACTGTCTGTTAATACACAGTTTTTTTAAGATACTCCTAATGCTATGAAGTAAATGACCTGCTACACAATTACAGGGGGAGAATAGTACAATTATCACAGAGATAACTTGGGTGGACAGCCTACAATTTTTGACTATGTTAGATAGTATTAGTGAAAGAATAAACCACAAATGAACTGACATTAAGGGTCAAATGCAGTAATTCAGAGTAGCTTTAGACCTTTCCCAGAAACTACTCAACTGGGCAGAATTCATTAAAACTTCAGTTACCAGTTCTAGCAATATTCTGTCTCATATTTACTTTTCTCTCTGTAGAAAACCACATTTCACACAGCAACAGAGGAAAATTAGCAGGTCCTTTTCCTTCTGAGAAAAATTGCTTGCAATGTGTATTTTAAGTGTATGTATGATTTAGTAGATATTTTTAGCCAAAGCTTTTGAAAAGGCTACATCGTCACAAAGAAATGCTTTCAAATGAAAAGTTCAGCAAACTGTGCTGAAGCACAGCTGCATTTTATAGAAGTCAGTCCTGCACCTAATGGGCAGTTTCTTAGGCAGAGTAAATCCAAACAGTCCTTATCACAATGGTGCCACAACATTTTACACAGGCTGAAAATCCCATGCTGCTTTTGTCAAAAAACGCACAGAATAAATTAATATTTTTAATGTATCTTTAGTAAAGCCTTAACTATGGCTATTTTCAAAGCACCCTTGAAAACCTCCAAAATAAATGTTAAGATATGTAAAATAAAACACAAAGCAGGAAAAATAGGTGACCTTTGTATTCTTCTCCTTCCTTCTCCTAACTCATAAGGTGTGATTCATTAACAAAGCCAAGAAAGTACACATTTTTCAGTACTAGTAATGCTGGACATCTGTAAAAATTCTTTCAATGGAAGTACATTTAAAGGGCAAGAAAATGCTTCCATAAATGCGCTTACCTCTTCCAGAGCAAGGTAAATTAGAATTTCCTTGGCATTTCTTAGTGCTTTCTTCAACTGACATTGGACACGAACGTGGATGTTCACACTTTTTCCCAGTCCATCCTTCTTTACAGTCACATCTTCCACAATTACACTGCCCATGACCTTTACAATGAATACAATTCAAGATTAACCTCCATCCGATGAGGTATAAAAAACACATAATTGGATGAACTTTGTCAAAGTTGGAGTTTCATTCAGTAATTAGACTGGCAAAAAATACAGCAAATTCACTCTATCTGCTATTGTTTCTGAAAATAGCACTAGTCTACCATTCCATTTGAGCCATATTCCCTTTTCTGCCTTTTTTCTTAAGGGATGTTTTGCCACTTAGCATGTGATCTAATGCAAAGGGTGGAACAAGAATGAAAAATAGGCATTTCAACACTGTTTCAAAAAATGGAATGTCATAAGGCAATATTTATGTTCTTTTTCTACCATAGTTGCAGTATTTTCTCTAAGAAATATATCAATACCATCCTTTACCTACTTGCAATCAACATGATCCCCTAGAGACAAGAAATGTCACATCAGTGTCAAGCCTCAAACCAGTGCCTTCCACTAAACAGCCATTTACAAATAATAAAATATTGAAATATTGGACACAATCAATTCTCAGTTCAATAGGACAGTTGGATATGGTTTTTGGTTGCAGGTTCTGGACTCTTCCCTGCATGTACATTTCCTCTATAAGAAAGCAAACACATCCAATTTTTCTTGAGTTTTTCTTAGGAAAAACGATGAAAAAAACCATCATTGTCATTCTCCCTCTTTATGCTCTTTGCATAAAGCAGTGAGATTCTGGCAATACAAAATGTTCTTTGCACCGAGAAAAGCTTGAGAATCAGCAAAACAACATTCCTTGCCACAAAATCAAATGTTTATTTCCATGAACTCAGACAGCAGACTAAATCTCTCACAATTTTCACACAGCCATCATTCATTGGACACAGGACCAAAGTATTGCTGCAATGTTCACTTCTCTACCCATGTTCTTCTTGAAAACCATAGTTTCAGACATTTGGTATCTCTTTCTAGCCATTCTTACATTTTAAGACTAATTTATAAAACGTATTATTTTATCAGTTCACAAGGATAAAATGGGAGGAAGCAAGAATTCCAGGAGTAAACAGAGTACTTCCCAGAATATCTTTTATTAATTTCACAAAACAACTTTACTGTACATCAGCTATTTTTTTTCTGTGAAAAGCATTACAGGTTTCCTCTTGTTTAGAGAGTGAGTTTAGATTAGATTATCAGGGAGAAATTCTTTACTGTGGGGATGGTGAGGCTCTGACACAAGTTGCCTAGAGAAGCTGCGGATGCCTCAACCCTGGAAGTATTCAAAGGAAACCTGGATGGGGATTTGAGCAACCCAGTCTAGTGGAACTTGTCCCTGGCCAGGGCAGGGGATGGAACTAGATCATTTTTAAGGTTCCTTCCAACACATTCTGTGATCCCATGATTCTGTCCTTTGCTTTCATGTGTCCCAGCTGACAGGTTGTGAATTGGATTTATGTTCCCTGACCCAGATAGATACTTATGAGAGGATTATGTACTTTCATACAATAGTTTCTTTGCTATAGCCATGGCAGACTAATGAAATGTGTGAACATATGAATTTTCTTATGGAAGCGTGTTTTCTTTCTGTGTCAAGTCATGAAAGCTATTATCTCTTTAAATGACGATAATCACTTTAATGTTGAGAAGACTTCTGAGAGACAATTTTCAGAATTCAGTAACATTCTGAATAGCACTTCAGGTGTTAAAAGAAGGCATGCAGTTCACAATATGATGCACTGTGAAATAACAGTCACATCAAGCCATATGAAGCTTCTGAAGGGAGCTGCCCTTTTGTGATGAATCCTCACATCAGGGCTGCTGATCCCTGCAATTTTTATTTTAACAAATGAACATAGAATTTCATTCAGTTACAGTAAAACTCTTTACATGAAAACATGATTTCCTATAACTTCTATATGCTACTCAGGACAAAGTGGTTTCCTGTCTCTACCTATTAGGTAGAGAGAACAAGACAAGAAAATTTTTTATTATCTCTGTTTGATGAAGGTTTTAAGAGAGATGGATCATTTTCCCTAATCTAACTAATCATGTTTGGCTTCATCCCAAATAAATTTACAAATAATTGTGAGAAACAATGAGGATATTTTGCAGACACATCTAAAACGTGTACACTTTGTACAATAAGTAAATTTGTTTCATATAAGCAAATAAACAACTACTGTCACACTACAATTCCTGTATTAAATCTTTGATTTAATTGCAGATTCTGGCTGTCTACCACAATAAACCAAAATTAAAACTTATGCATCTTTTCTATTTCGAAAACAGGACTAAACAGCAGGACTAGAAGAAATTGCTCACACTGCTTCATGTGTAAATGGATTTTTTTGCACAATCTCTTTTAGGAATGTATACTTGGATGGCCAGCTAAGACTAAAATAGGCTTTTCTACAACATAATAGAAAGGGAACAGATAAAAATAATTAGTATTAAAACTTTTGATGAGTAGACAGAAAAATAAAGCTATACTTCAGCTTGATTTTTAGTCACATCAAGCAAACCATATCTGTCCCTCCTTTTATATCTAAACTTTCCTCATTTACAATTATGTCTGTGTAATAAAAAACAATGTACCAGTCCTTAATTTGATGTCAAATGGCAATATCTTTCCCCAAGCTCCCTTGTAACTGTCTGTGCTTTCTTATCCTCTGCTTTCTTACAACCATTACCACCGTGGGCAGCAGCAGCTGCAAAGGTAATAGGGTCCAGGAAAGGGGGAGTTCAAGCATCACTGTTTCAATTTTACAGCATTAGTTGTAGATGCCACAGGTTTGCTTTAATCTAATTAGCTTTAAAACTCTTGCGTTCACCCTTAACTAATTAACTAATTAACAGAATGCATTCACCTCGCTGTTTTGTTGCTTTGTATTCCTTAGTTGATGATAATATTTTGATCAGTCCCTGAGTGCTAAAAACTCTGACAGCAACAGAGTGACACATTGCAAAACTGACAACAAAGTCGATCATCCTGCTGCTCTCCTGACTGTACACATCTACATCATTCCAGCTCATTCATTAAATAAACCTACATAATATCTGCAAGTGGCTGAACAGTAACCAGTAAATTAAGTCACTGAAGGTTTTCAGAAAATCTTCTTTTTTTCCCTCTCATTTTATTAGCTAGCAATTTCTCAATATGTATTTAAAAAAAGCAAACACAACAGTTGAGAAACTTTTCACTTTTTAAACAGGCAAAGAAAAGACTGAAAATTTTATATATCCTGTTGGTTTCAGCTTTCTTTCTCTATTACAGACAACTCCTATGATCTTTCTATGTGACATCTCTCACTCTAGGAATATGAGGAAAATATACCATATCATTATTGTCCTGCATTCTTCCTATTATTAATCAGGCCAGACCAGATTTCTACAGGATGCATTTGAACTGACAATCTCTAATCTGTAAAGTCCCTTTGAAACCACATTCATTTGCTTTTGCAGAGTTCCTGTGTGTACAAACTGCATGATATTGATCAAAGTCCTTCTCTCCTGCCCACTATTAGCATCTTTATTAGTATCCAAAATACAAATATCCAATACAAAATTGCATGCAAGTTCTCTCTCAGAATCTCAGCTTTTGTTGGCTGACACATGGAACATCTAAACTGAAAACCATGCACAGATGGATGGATGACTGTTTTGAATATAATGCTCTGAAGTACAAGTAGAAAAAAATGGAAGATGAATATGTCTAAGATGTGCAGTCTGGGCTACAGCTCCAGCTGTGCAGCTGGGCCATACTCATATTTTTACGTATTGATGCTTTTCATATAAAATGAAATAACAAACACAATTTGATCTAACGAACTTTCAAAATCAAATTTCCCCAAGAAAGGACATATCTAAATTTTCAACCATTATCCAATTCACGTTAGGTTACACTGAATGCAAGAGTATTAGAAAGGAGATGGGTACCTAAAATAATTTAATATTTACAGGATTTTGTTAAATGTCATGGAAAAAAGAAAACAGAATTATATCTTTTAATTTAAAAAGCCTCCTCCAAGCCCCCTCCTGACCCCCAAGCTTGGTATATTTTAAGACAGGAAAATGAGAATTGGAGCACCAGGGAAGAGGGAGATCAGACCAGTTGGAAGGTTTTTTATAAAACTACACAAAAGTCCCCTTTATACACAAACCTTACCTGAACAGAAGTCATCAGAATATCTATCATACACTGCTTTGCAGTTTCTTTCATCACACTCACAAGTATCTCCATGAATATCTCCCCAGTCACCAGTTGGGTCCACATCATGGCATGTACATTCCCCACATACACATGTGCCTAAAATGAAAAGGAAAAAAAAAAAAGAATAAAAGACAGAGAGATAGAAGATTAACTGCATAATTTAGAGTAATAGCACTTTGATTACAGGAATTTACACTTGTGAATTTTCAGCTCTCACAGAAATGCAGTTTCAAAGCTGCAAGTGATAATCATGAGCGTGTGCTCATCTATGATTTTAAACCTTCTATGATTATTTAGTAGCAATACTTTATACAAACAAATTGGCTTCCTGTTCATGTTTCTTTTTGCTGTTGAGCCCTGTTAGGAGTCAACAAAAAAATGTAGCTCACAGAACAGTTATACACCTTTGACATCAACAGTAATTTGACCTGTCAGTAATGACAATAAAAATCAATTCTGTTTAAATGACTTGGGCTTGGGCACAGGGGATAATTAATGGTTGTTAAAGCATAAACATTTAAACTACAAGAGAATCCAAACTAACACAGCTGAAAATGTCTAGGAGGTCATTCTTTACCTACAAATAACAGCAGCATAGATCTACATGAAAGGACACTTCTCCACTTTTCCCAAGTCAATATTCAGGGCCACACCCTGTTACTTACAATAAGAAGAAATGTAAATATGACAGAAATACAAATTTGCATGTTTTACTAATATGTAAGGAATATGCATCCTATTTATTCAGGAAAATCTGAACAAAAAACCCCAACCAAATAAAAAAAAGAAATTTTCCTTATTCAGAAATCCAAATATGCTTCAGGGCAATACACTCACTTGTTTTTGAGATGCCAACAGGCTCATAGAAGCAGCCTGACCTCACTGATGCATGCAACTCATTTCTTGCAGAGTGGCTTCACATTCTGCTACTCTGCCTACACCTTTGTCATCATATTTAAGTTTCTCTAAACAATGTAATGCATTTGAGGACAACAGCACAGAAAGACTAAACAGTACACATAGATATGTACACATTGTCTAATCAAAGGAGAAGGTCTACACAATCCAGCATGCAAGACATGAAGCAGGAAGAGCTACTGCCTCGTTTAGTTCCAAAAACTCCTGAGACAGCCCTCAAGAAATTTGCACCTAGTATTTTATGCTTTCATAATTCATTGACATTACTGAAGAAGAAAAAAACCATCCAACCAACCAAACAATCAACCAACCAACCAACAAACAAACAAACAAAAACAGGAAATGCCTCTGGAGAGTGATTAATCCTCCCAGAAACAACTTCAGAGTTAATTTGGATCCACTGTCCTGGATGTCAGAATGCAGAACATAATCTCATCAATGTTGGAGTCCAGGAAAAACCTGGGAACTTTTCCTGCTCCTCTGGGTGAGCAGAGAGCACCAAAGAAATGAGGAGATGGTTGTTTAGTGTACCACAGAATGCGTAGTTGTAGTTTTTAAGTTTTGCTATATATATTATATAGAGCCAACATGGAGATTCTAGGGTGTCGGCTTCTTCTTCATCTTCTTCTCTCTTCCTTTTTCTCTCCGACATGAGTTCCTGTGACTTGTTAATTGGTAGATGGAATTTAGTGTAGAGGAGACATGTCAATAAGGTTCACTGGCTCACTGGTTTTGGGAACAAAATAAGATACTTAAAGTTTTCTAACTGGTTGATAATAGATATAAAAGCTACCTGCTTCGGGTAGCCATTGCCATTCTGTCCTCGTGTTCCTGGAGGTCACAGCACAGTCTGTGCCTCTGAAACTTTGATAAGAAAGAAAAATAAACAAGCTTTGAAACAGCAGAAAGAATTTCATCTTTTTGGAACATGGGACCTTGAGATCAGGAATACAGCCAGGCCAGAAGCCAGAGGGGTCCAAAGAACACACCGACAACCAAAGTCTAAAAATTTAAATTTTCACATGTAGTCTAAGATGGTTGACTAGATAGTGCAGGGGGAAAGATAAGAACAATTTACCCATCTTAGCACTGAAGGAGGGTGGCCAGCAAAGTTAGCCTCAATATTTGATTTTAGAAGGCTCAAGACTGACAAGATAAACTGCACTTATATCGTATGATGCATTAACACAGGAAACTGGGTAATTAAGACTAAATGGAGCGGAAATACTTTGTTGGAAAGCAACATCATATTGTCAGAAGCCTACAAAATTCTTATGAAGATAAAATCACAAACGCATGAAAGGCTAAAGACATGGAAGTATCACACAAATGTACCTTTGTATAGGAGGTTGCAGCTACTCAGAATATCAGTTATGCTGTTCACACAATTTCTCCCATTGCAATGTCAGTTTAAAGAAATAATGGCACATTAAAATTTCAAATTTGATTAAAAGCTTGCTTTGACTAGAAATTCTTTGCTAAGAAATTACTGTCTCAATGCAAAGAAAGCATCTGATATGAAGACATTTTGATATCTATTATTTCCAGAACTGCACAAAAATTTTATGCTAAAGTCCCAAGACTAAATGAGCCTACATGATCTCTGTATTTGAGCCAAGCTTTCAATTTCCTCTGAATTACAAGAAGAGAGTTTTCTAAATGCTCTCAGGATGATTAGATGTTCACAATACAGCAGGTTTTGTCAGTAGAGATGTTTTAAGAGAGGTATTTATGTGACTCTTGCTTATGTACTACTATAATTATTCTGGACTATTGCCGAAAAAACCACCCTATTTTTTTTAACTCCTTGTTCAATGAAGCCGAACACAGCAGCCAGTGAAAAGCAACCTTATTTTGTGAGGGTTTATTCTTTTTTTCTTTCTCCCAAAAATGGCAAAATTAGACAGAATATAATGTAAAATTCAAATTCCAGAACTTTGCACAAATAAAAGCCCACGTAGTTAGAAAAACTTTGTGAAGTCTACCTTTCCATCTCTGTACATTCCACAGCATTGATACTGAACGCTTCACAGATGTTTCTTCAGGTTGTAGTGGAAATTAAATGTTTCGTGTTTTCATTTTCCCTGTTCAGCTGTGGGTCCTAAGTCTTCTTTAGGAGGGAATTGACATACAGTTCTGTGACCTTACAGCACCAGTTCACTCAAAGTCAAAAATCTGGTAATATTTTATTTTGCAAGGTAGGTATTTCAGAAAACAAAGATGTATTAAATGACAAATTTTCCTGCTCAGTCTTACTCCAAAAATAAAGAATGGGAACAACTTAAATTTGCTTAATCAAGACACAGATGTGGATTTGTGTAAGTTTATACCAAAACACAGGTATCTACTCACTTAGAAGTGTACATCCAGACCTGAAATAAATGAGAACAATGAGAAACTATCAGGAAACACAATCTATGTTCTGTGGGGAAATCTACTGCGAGCAACCTCGCCCCTGATGAGTTACAGCTGTGCTAATTACCAAAAAGAAGGAACAGCCGTGCCCAATGAAGATGGGTGATATAAAAGGGTGTGGGTTAGCTGTTAGAGGATCTCAACTCTTGAGAGGAAAGAAACATGGAAGCACTGAAAGAGAAGAAGTACGATAAAAAAGAACGCAGAAGAAGCAGATTAAGAAGAGGAAGAGAAGCCTTTCTACAGAAGCTTTTCAGCTCGGTGCAAAGAAGAGAGTTGCTGCAGTAAAAGATCTGCTGTGAGGTTTGATGCAAACGGGAGCCTGCAGCTAGAGCTTTTGCAATTGGACTCTATAGTAGGAGTTTGCTGTCAGAGTCAGGATGTCTAAGCCATACAGAAGAACAAATCGGGACCCTCTTCACACTGTTAAACGGGAGTCTGTGTCATGCCTCATTTCTACCCCGAACAAAAAGACTATTACAACACAGCCTAGCAAAAAGGGAGTTACAAAGTGAATTACAACAATGTCCTACAGTGGAGAATGCATAGAGTAAAATAAAAGCCAACTATATAAATATGTGTAGAAGGTCCATGCAAATGACACACCTCTGTTGCTGCAGATTTTCCCATCTGGAGATGTGCATCTTTTCTTGATCTCCCAGGGGGTGATGTCACACTGGAATTCACATTTATCTCCATGCCAACCAGCCTCACAGTAACAGTTTCCACAGTAACACTTTCCATGGCCTTAAGCCAAAACAAATTTTGTACAGTGAGAAAGAGGTAAGTTTTCGAAAAGTGTTAACAATTTAACTGTTTTGATCTTCTCTCTTAAAGAATTTTTGTGCTGGACTCAGAACAGAAACAATTCATGGATCTTGTGTGACTACGCAAAATAAGACAAAGGATATCTGAACGATATTTTCCCCCACTATTTTAGAACAGGTTTTCCTTTAATCACAGATTCAGTGTAATAAATAAACACCAATTGACATCATTATTTTTATCTTTTTAAACTTATTCTTCTTTATTGGTAACCTTTGAAGACTGTAATAAAATTTAAGCAGTTTTACATATTAAGGTAAGACATATACTTGGCATATGTAAGAATACATGGGGTGTTCCTGACTCCTCAGATAGTTGCAGTAAAGGGACCTTGATTTCATTACATACTGACTGTGTTGCATATGGCTTCCCTTCCTACCTGTCAAGATTTTAGAACATGGCTAAACCAGTTCATTAAACAGAATTATTTCCAAAATGAATCTTTCAGATGTTCATTTAACAAAACATACATATCCCAAAAAAGATGGTTGCATCATCTGAGTGTGGATGAAACGAGCTCTGGAATATTTTGATCTGCTAGGTTATGTGTACCATGTGTTTCATGGCACAAAGCTTTTAAATTAAGTAGCTTCAATTCTTACTAATCTTAGAATTAGTAAGCCCAAAGTTAATTCTTTAATAGAAGGATCAAGTCAGGATCTTGTTCTTTCTTCCTTTGAGCTTAGTAGATATGGTCACCTCTATCACAATCTGGTCAATTTATATTCTCAATTATCAAGAATGCAAATTCTTGAATACAATTTTTTCCTTGTTTTGCAACTATGCATGGAATTTTCATTACAATTGTTTGGTTAAATGTCAAAAAACAATTAATTTAATTAGATAATTAAACAACAAAGACAATCTGAAATCATTCTCGTTACCAAAAGGTTGATCATGAACAGTGGACAAGAAATAAAAGGAAAAATGCTACGGGAGTGTACTAATTTGATCTAGAGGCAATTTTCACAGATTAAAATATCAGTACTTCATTCTTCACTCATATTTTTATACTTCTCAAAAAAATGTGAATTAAATGATAAATTTGCCACTACCTCTTGCTGTTGACAGCAGAAAAAAAAAATCACTCCCTTAGAATAAAAAGCCTTAGTTTGAAAAAAGATCAGGACCAGAATTTAATTTGCTAGAAGATATGATACTTTTTAAAAAACAAGCTACATCTTTATTCCAAGGTTTATGTAGCCTCAAATAAAAAGTGATAGTCAACTGACTGATTAACCCAACTGAAGATGGAAAAGCTTAACACATCTTTGCAACATTGCCCTACCTAAGAACTGATTTGCTAAAAAAATGCAGTGCCCTTGTGCAAATATTAAAATGTCATCTATACCTCAGCATGGCATTGTATGCCTCTCCAGGATAAAATCCCAGCTCACAGCTGAGGAAGTGATGCACCTTTGACCTTTAGTTCATGGGCTGTCCTATGTACTTTTTCTGCATAAGGCCTGGTCCAAGACATGATTTTGTACTATAGATATTTGTTAGAAAGTAAAGCAACATATAACACTCGTAAATTGTGTGCATAAACTTTTCAGCTTACAAAAACCCAGCCAAGTCAAGCAAACCATTAGTTTACAACTTATACCTTACTCTAGAAGACTCCAAAAATTCCATGAGGTATCATGGCTTTTATACTGATCAATCAGAGACTTGAATCTACCAACATTTTCTGTCCCTTTATATTAGCATACTTTGAATCCTCCACACATATAAGAGTAGTTCCATACACAGATGTATTTGGCCTTTTTGGGAATATGGCATGAGTGGATGAGAAAATGGGAAATAAAAGCTAAGACAACCCTAATAATATAAACCAACAGCAAAAACAGGTGTGAGGGAAAAAAAGCAGACAAAAGCGTCAGCAGGAGAATTTGCTGGAACGAAATGAATGGCAATATTTTTTATCATATTTGGTACCATATGTAATGGTTAGATGCAAATATAAATGGAATCACTGGTACATAAAAATTGTTGCCCTCCATTAATTTTATTTTAGGCAATTACTGGAAATCTTGTACTCTGCTCCTGAATCTGGACTTTGCAGGGCCTTTCTGTACACACTCATTTAAAATAACTACTTAATCCTAGGATTTAAAAAAAAAGGTCTTTTTGCCTTCAAAGGCACTTAATAAATAGAATTTATTTTGCTGTCTGTGCAAGGAAAAGACAGAGAAAGGTATATTACACAAGTAATCTCTCTCTTTATACACACACAGAGGAAGCACTACCACCAGATATGAACAGTCTAGGAGCAGATTGCACACTCTTGTGTGCATATGGACACAATCTGCACGTGTGTAGCTTGAACAAAGTTTGTAGCACCTTCCAGCTCAAGGACAAGCCTCCCCTGCAATATAGGCAACAGTATTTATAATGCCATAAATGGTGTGTGCTGCACAATATTTAACTGCCAGATTCCTGCTTTATAATGACATGAAAAAACAGTTTGAATTTTGGTTGCTTTTTCATCTGTCAGTAGAGCTAATTACATATTATTTTCTCGCCTTTCTTATCACGGATGAATTTCTTCCTCATTCATTCTCTTCTCCTATCCTCTTGCTTCTGAGTTATCATCCTCCTACATTTATTATTGATATTTTTAATTTTTGCTTCCTTGAAAAAATTCCTAATAATATATTTTCTGGTTTTGGTTTGGGCTTTTTTTGTTCTGCTCTCTCTCATCTGTGCCACAAAGCACTCACGTTACTCATATATTCCACTCAAGACAGATGCACTAAGCTACTATTACCGTAGTGAATTATCTTGTACAGTCCTTGCATTTCTTCCAAAATGAGGAGAATGTCACAGGATTTATTCGTTCTCTACCCTTATGTTTAGCTCACTTTTGCATCTGAAATTTCCCCTTACAATTTGCAATCTAAAGTCATGCAAATAGAGTTACCTTTAAGTCATACATTCAGTAAAGATATTTTGTAGAACCATGCAATTAAATAACAGCCTGTATTAAACGTCATAATTTTTCTTGCTCTCATTAAGATACATACCTGTACAAATCTCTCCTGTTTCATCATCAATGCATTCTCTGTCATCACATTCACAGAATTTGCCATACACGAGTCCATTTCCTTCTGAGTTTGCACATTTGCACCTGCCACACTGACATGTGCCTGTAAACATTTAAGAGACATTACTCAATGACTGCAGATAATAGAAAGAGTTTCATTAATCTGTCAGAGATGATAAATATTTTATTCCTGAGGAGGTTGAAATCTAAAGATCATCCACCCAAATAAGGACAGACACAGAAATTATCCATATCAACTAAAAGCCAAATCTTAGCTGTACAGACATAGAGCATTCAAGTGCCTTGGAAATGTAAAGATGTTTTTTTCACAACATAAACCATAAAAGAAAACCTTCTGACAAAATGAAAAGCCAGAGCACTCAGGCAATGCAAAGGATGAAAATGGATTTGTAAACCGATCTCTCTTCTATCACCTCTCATCTGGTCACACATTCTCTCCTTGGTGTTTTGAGGAGGGTTGGCCCTCAGCTCTGTGGCTGCCTCCCTCCATAACCTGCCCTTCTGAATAGAAAAAATTGTTTTATTGCTACCTGGGAAAGAAGAATTCCCCCTTTTTCCTCAGAGGATCTATCTGACCTGACGCCATTCTGACCTGAGGCCATAAATAAATGTACGAATACTCAGCCAAAAAAAATCACAAATATATTAAAATGTCATTAGAAACAGAAGTATTACTATGCCAATCATATAAGAAACTCCTTTTCACTACCTCTGTCCCTAGCTTTATTAAAATTGAAAGGGTATGAACTTTGTGCACTATCACCTTACTGAAGCGTTGTGGTCAGTCATCTCAAAAAAGTTATTTCAACAGTCAATGGCTTAACTATGCCAGCAATACAGACTTTCAAAAAATTCAAACCATTCATACTCCTCACAAGACATCCATATGTATTTTAGAAAACATGGTTATTGGCATCAAAGAAGTTCTCCAAAATAGAAGATTTATGCTAATATTACACAAGATTGCAGAAACCAGTTGATGTTTTACCCTTACAAGCATAGCACAACTTTTAATAAACACCACCTTAATCCATAGAACAAAAAGTATTGGGCTCTGCGACAGACATGGCCATTCTAAAAGAGTAAATTTTAAAAATGCTTGCAGGAGCTAATATAGTAAGGTAATAATAATAATACAACAGATAATACAACATAAGTAGCCTACAGAACTATGATTATTTCCTACAATTTCTTGGTAAACAAATAAAAACGCAGCTTCTGAGAAAACTGTCATGATTACAGATAATTCCTGAACAGGAAAGAAGATAAAACAGAAAATTGATTCCTATATTGGGTATGTAAACAGGTCAGAGAGACTCTGTATCATAAAAACGTTCATTCTTTCTGTTGCCAAAAGCAGAAATTGCTCAAATAGACAACTTCAGTTTAGATAGATGCCCCAGTTGCTCTGACAAATGATTAGGAACAAAGTCAGAAAAGTGAAATTTTAGGTGGATCTTGATTAATTACTGAAAAAAATTACAATAAATTATTATTTGTGTGACAGCAGAGCACTGTTTTTGTAACAGGTCATGTCATCCCTTCCTATCTTTTATTGGCAATTACAAAACAGAGCTCAGATGGTAATGACAGTGCTAGTAGCAAATCAAAAGGCAATCCCACTAAGACAAATTACATATGGCTACAGCCCATCAAAGTTACCCCAACCCCCCTATGTCATCGGGATGCCTGTCTTGTTTAATATCAGCAAAAGCAAAATTCTTCTCATGATGCCACAAACACCTCCCCCTTAGCTACTTGGAATGGTTATCAAGATATGTTCATTTTCCTGTGAGGACTGGGGACACTTTTAACTAGGGAAAGAAAGAGATTATTTTTTAAGAAATTTGACTTAATACAGTGAACTATACTTATTTTTGAGTTGGTTTCTCATTTAGCTATCTCTCATGTCGCTCTTGATCACAACTTTCATACATTCATTGTCATAAATTAAGTGTATCACTTAGTATGCTGCATTCTAGTAGTTTTATGTTCAATTGGTTTCTTACCCTGTTGTGAGAACCAGCTTCTCTGTAAGTAGTCTCAAAAATCCTTGGGATTCTTTGTTCATGTCAGTAACTAACTTGTGAGAAATTCAGTTATACGAAAATGTATGGACCCAACAGAAACTAAAGACCAGCAACAGTGAGTAGAAGAGCGGTTCTTGAAACATTCTTGCACTTGGAGATCAATGTAATGGAAAAACCAGAAGGCAATTTTTGGTCTCAAAACTTGACTGGCAGAAAATGCCCTTTAAAATGTACCATTCTCCAATGAAGTCTTCTAAAAGGAGATCTGGTTTTCCTCCCTTTTTTTTTTTTTTTTTTTTTAAATGAAAGGACTTTCAATTTAAGTTAGGCTGGTTATAAAACTAAACAATTAGAGAAGAAAGTTACAAAAGCAAAACAATGAAGATGGAAATGCTCCTTTAAATGATTCAGCATATTATCTAAACCTGATTTTAATAATCACAGGTAAAATTTAAAAGTATTGCAAAAAATTTTGCAGCTTATACATTTCTGGTAAATATATTTGCAAATGCCATTTCTTCATTCTGTAAACACAAACACGTGATAGATATTACATCACTTCCTGTGTTAATGTCATTACCACAACATTTTGATGAGAAATATAATGACACTGCTGAAGTTTCATCAACTCAAAACAAAAAATGTACTATGGCTAAACCAGAGTACAAAAGTAGGTGTTCTGAATCAGTGTACATTATATGCACAGAAATAGGCCTATAGGAAAATAAAACATTTCAGTATACATACAGTTACACCTCAGTCTCTTAAACATACTCTAAAAAATTACAAGTTAGAAATGACAGTGATTCTCAAGATAACACTGGGAGAGCACTAAGGTATCAAAAGCAACAAAAGACATCTTACCTGCCCCAGAACAGATAATATCTTGAGAATTCTTGCACATTTCATTGCTTTTCTTCCGTGTAAGATTGCAAGTAGTTGGATACTGACAAGCTTCACCATACCAGCCTTCATCACATTTGCACTTCCCACAGTCACACTTTCCATGGCCTAGCAAAGGAAGGAAAGAGTGTGTCAATTCCCTTTTCTTTTTTCATTCAGAAAGTGGTATTTTCTTACCCAGCTTTTAAAATAGATTACACCAATTGCATTTTTAAATGAACATGACTAACAGATTAACATAACATAGTTCCTATGCAATAAAAAATAGAAGGGAGACAGCCAGCACATGGCCTCACCACGGGAGAGTCCTGCTTGACCATCTTGTGCCCTTCTATGATGGAGTGACAATATCGGTGGACAAGGGAAGGGCTACAGATGTCATTTATCTGAATTTCTTAGAGCCTTTGACACAGCCCCCACAACATCCTTCCCTAAACTGGAGAGAGACAGATTTGATGGGTGAACTATTAGGTTGAAAAGGAATTGGTTGGGTGGTCACATCCAGAGGGCAGTGGTCAACTGCTCAGAGTCCTGAAGGATGCCAGTGACAGCTGGAGTCCCTCAGGGATCTGTACTGGGACCAGTGTTATTTAATATCTTCATTAATGACACAGAGAAAGGGTTTGAGTGCACCCTCAGCAAATTTGCAGATGTCACCAAGCAGAGTGGTGCAGTTGACACACCTCAACGATAGGATGCCATCCAGAGGGACCTGGACAGGCTCAAGAATTAGATCACTTGGAATCTCATAAAGTTTACCAAGACGAAGTGCAAGGTGCTGCACCTGGCTTTGGGAAACCCCTGGTATCAACACAGGCTGAGGATGAACAGATCAAGAGTAGCTTTGCCCAGAAGGACTTGGGGGTGCTGGTGGATGAGAGACTGCACAATTTTCACTATTTATGTTGCATGCTAAGTATCATTTTTCACACTTGTTTGCAGATTCAAATTTTTATCACTTCATTCTTTAGCATTCCTATACCATTTTAAACATGAAAATAATTCCAACTTTTATAAATTAGGGCATTTAATTTTAAAATAAATATCTTTTGAATATATATCTGATTTACAGAAGATTCCCTCCCTACCACTGCATCTTAAAAACAGAATCTAATTGCAGTCTATTTTGAATGCATCTGTTCCTGTGGTTAGAGTCAACTGCAAAAATACAAGCCCAGTCTGCTGCCAGTAAGAAGGAATTTAAATAACTATTGTAAATAGACAATTTTAATTGGAAAAGGTAGTCTCTTTTCTTGCTCAATAGAACTTTGCTTGCCTTCCAATATGGTCCTAAGACAAAATGCAGTTCAATAGCTGCAAAAAACCATAAACCAAAACCATAAGAGGACATGTGAGTTCTTGATTTATAACAAATTGCCTCCTCAAAAATTGCTGAAAAACTATCCATTGGTAAAGGACAAGGAAAAAAAAAAGAAAAGACTATAAAATACAGAATAAAAAACATACTCGCTTCACTGGCAGACAACAGCATAAGCCATTCCAGAAAGTGGTGGTGAATCCTAGGGTAGCTTACAAAAAAAATAAAGAAAAAACATAACCTTTTTTCCATCCTTTGAAGGATTACTTGTCACTATGACTTTGCATTCTCTATGTTAGACACTGTTGTGATTTAAGTTTGAGGTCTTCTAGTGAAGAAAAGATATTCCAATAGAAGTAGGACTCACTTTCCCATTCCCATGTCTAAATGACAGAGGCAGAAGCCACTCCTTATCAGTTATTACCAATGATCCAGCAGCACTAACCTCTCTCACTTAGAGATGCACTAATCTAGCACATGACGCATGAAGGAAAAAAATAATTTCACTTAAAATGCACACAGCCTGTTTAAAGAAAATTAATAAAATACTTTCATGGAAGGGGTTATACGGAGCAGCTTCTTGGCTTTATTTAACAAGAAAATAAAAATAATAAAAAAAAGAAATTAATTAAACTTTGAGAAGTAATGGAAGATCATTTGTGTGCAACTGAAAGAAACTGTCAAGAATGTAACAAATATGAATTTGTAAGATTGCCCATGTGATTTTCCCCTTTATCATCCCTTAAAAAATATTAATTTTGCCATTTGGATTTGTTTTAATTGTAAAGCAATGGCAATATTCTGCCAAAAAAATTTGGGTGAGAGGACGATATTGAAGTGTAGAAGGCCATAAAACTGCCTGCAATAGCTTGTATATCTCGCTGCATCTTCCCTGTCACATGGAGGATCAGGCAGACCAGTTTGACACAGGAATGCTCTTCTTGCTTATTTCCCACACCTATGTTTACCAACACTATTGCTTTCCTTATGGCAAAAATAATGAAGTAATGAAAAACAAACCAAGTATGTGATAAATTGTAAGAAAATTAGAGAAAGCACAGAAGTTTTCTTATTGGGATTAGATTTCTTTCAGAAAGGTTTTTGTAGGTTCCCATTTGTTGTATATAAATTTCTGCATTATTTCGAAATCGAATAGTAATATGAAATAGTAAATAAGGAGTAACTAGAACTATGAAATCTATAAGGTGAGATTGCAGTTTCCCAGAAAAAAAAAAAATTCTAGCAGTAAATGGTAGACCCAGGTATTTGAGGATGTGACACATAACATGAGAGGAGTGAAGTATAAGTCCTTACTAAATGCCTAGAAATAGAAAGCTGTATCTCAAAGTGATAACATAGTCATTCCATCTTTTTAAAAATAACTGTAACAAAAAAAAAAGCTAAATATAAATAAGTCAGAACTTCACTTAAAAAAAACCAAAACAACATCAACAAAAAAAACCCCAGAAAACAAGAAAATAAGGAAGACTCAAGAAAATGAAGTAAGAAAAAGATTGGCTGTGGACTCTGAAAAACTTGCAGCTTCAAACATGAGGAGAAACCTTTCGTAACAAAGGGCTCCATTTCTAACTAGATGAGCAGTCACCTCAGAGAGTATATCTGGACTATCTAGGAAGCTTGTAGGGTGGAATATAAAACTAATATGCCAGAAAACTGTCAGTTGTAAGAAAGTATATGAAGAAAGTGAGAACAGAAAATGTTAGGCAGGGTCAGATCTTGCAAAATTGCAAGTACTAAAATGTACTTTCATCATCCAAATAAAAGGAAAACAGGAAAAAGAGTGGCTTCACCAAGGAGAAAAAAACAGTTAAGATTAAAGACAATTTACAGGCAGTCCAAAACAAAATTAATATGGGGATGTTGACTACTAGTAGCGAATGCAGTGTGGCTAATGGCACGCTCTATGGAAATGAAAATTACTCATCTAAGATAAGAAGAAAACAAAGACATAAAACTATTTTAAGGAAGTGTCTAGACCAAGAGGGCAAGACCCCATAATCTCCATTTGAGAGCCCTTGAAATACTTGTACATGAAAGGGCAGTTCAACAACAAAGACTTTTAATGAATCTATCAGGCTAGCAATCAAATATCTGAAAAACAAAACCCAGCTTTTATTTCTTTTAAGCAAAAGGAGTGAACATGATCCAGACAACACAAAAACAAGTGCCTGTGACCTCATGAGTTGTCTCAGGATTTGAAATAAACTATGAAGCATTGCATAGCTAGAGACATCCAAGTAATGAAAATGGAATATAACAAATAACAGCTTTGTCCCAACATAGACTATCATTATACAAAAATAGCCTGGCATATCTTTTTATGAGATAATGAATATTTTAAGAAAAGGAACATAGGAAATCAATGTGATAGGATCATATATGTTGGATACATAGCCACTCAAGAAAATAAAAATTATTCAAGATAAAATGCTCTAGAAATGCAAAAAAAATCACAACATAATTTAAAGGAAAGAAACAACATTAGGACAAAAGGGGATATTATTGGAATAGAAGAAGATGACTGGCTATGTTTCAAATGTTTTGATGTTTTTGGAACTGTGTGTATTTTACTGATACTGATACTGATACAAAAATTCAGATAACACCAACAACATTTGGCAATAACGAACCTGTAAAACCTCATTAAAGAGGTGAAGATGAAAGATCATACAAAAATAACTGGACTGATAATCTGAAGGACTAAAGCAGTAAAAGTGGATTGAAACTGGAAATACAAGCACAGGGTCACACCACTAGGGGCAAGGAAATGATGTCACAGGCTAAGATCTCCCCAGCTGGAAATAACAAGAATATGACAGCATATTGACACCAGCTCAGGAAAGATGGCCTGACTAAACCTTTAGCTGACAAGAGTCTGTGATGTACGCATTGAAGAGATATCATTAGGGACAGGAAGCAGTATTTGCATTTGAAATTATACATACAATATATGTGATATGGTCCTGAGCCCATTTTATCCTTTGAAACTCCCATTAGGTCTCTAAACCTTGAAAACACGTTAAGTTTCCCAGGGAAAACATTTTCAGAATTTTAGCCATTTGCAAATTTACAATTGGTTGGGGATTAAAACATCTCAGCAAAAAGATGGTAATTTAAACCACAAGCATTTGGCTCTGATCACATACTTTTGTGATTAGACACTTTACCTCAACCTAAGTGTCTTCTAAAAATATTTTTCTATTATGCATTTGCATGCTTACAGGTCCAAGAGCAAAGATACAAAGGTAGAATCTCTAACAAAAAGTTGTGAATCCACATCTGTACTGCACGTACTCAGGGCATCGATTGGCAGCCTGCTTTTGCTGAGCTTTGTCTGTAATCCATCATGAGAGACAGGCACTTCTGCAGAGTGACTCAGGTCCTATGTGGGCTGAGCAGTCCTCAGAGGTTGTCTGTCTTTCTTCACTAAACTGCTGGGAAGTTGGGACTTTGGAGTTTGATGAATCACTGGATATGTTTGCATGCAAATACAGATTCATTCATTCATTTTGCTTCACTTATCTATACAATATTTTATGTCAGGTTTTAAATATTCTGACACATTTTGAATAAAAAAGGATCATTATGGCAGCTTAGTTATAGGTTGACCTGCATCAGTTTATAAAAAAAAATATATTAAATAATTACTGGATGGACCAGAAACTAAGTTTGAATGTTGCTTTCATTTTTATGTCTCCTCAGAAATTGCAGCATTCAACAGTGCCATTGTTATTTGTGTGCCTCTTACTGGAGAAGATTCTCTCCACCTTCGTAACAGCTTTTGTTAATTTTTTTTATTACATACTAATGTTCATTGTGAATGAAAGCTGCTACATCCTTGTGGTTAAACTTTCTATAGGCAATGAAAGCAATCAAAACAAACTACTTGGTCTGTCACCTTCCATGCTCTTGCTAAGAGCGTGTGTGAATGTATGCATGGTTATCTGCCATGACTATCTTTTCTACAGAGCAGTGGTGGGGTACAAAAATACAGACTCCTTAACAGAAAACAAAAGTAAGAAAAAACTGATCTTGTTCAGACCTTGAGTTGAAAGAAAGGTGACTGGGTTCAACTGCTGCATCTTTCATTTTCTGGATAACCTCTAGTACACGAGAACATCACCAGGAGTCCAAGTGATGAGCTTAAAATCTCTTCTTTATAAAGCAAATATTGATAGTTGACTTTGTCATAAAAATTTTGGTAAGGATAAACTTCTTGGTATTTAAGAGCTTTCAGATGTTATGTATGACTATAGGTAGCTAGTTTAAAAACAACCAAACAGCCCAATGAGGCTGAAATTACAGTTACCATTTTTCTCAGCAAGATGAATAGAGTACTCCCTGTCTAGAAGGAACTATGAAACTATGGTCACATGCTTATTAAACTGCCAAAGCTTTTAAATAAATTCTTGGTTCATTAAGTAAACACAACTGGAAATACTGCCTTTGGAATTATACCTATTTATGTGGTTGTGCCACATTAGTTACAGCAAAGTAACCCTCACTTCAAAAGATGTGTCTTACTTGAGTGCAAACATCCAGGCTGTTTGACCAGACATTAAAATACACTCAGATGTCCTTGCCGTCACACAGTTTTGATAACTAAAGCCCAATTATTCTATGTAAGAACACAACTGAGGGCAGCTCTCATTTTAAAATTGTAATGGAATCAATTTTCTACAGCCAGGTGAGATTCTTATGCTAAGAGAAGGATTTCTCTCTCAAGCATGAAGTCAGTCATCAGAAGAAAATCAGCAGCTGGCATGATAAATGAATTGGGTGCATTACTATGCATTTTTAGCAACCCCTGAGTGATTCCTGAAGTGCTTTCCAAATCTAAAAAAAAACCAATTCACTAAATAGGTAAAGAAATATGAAGAATTAGTTGTCATGGATTCCAGATTCTGTCTGGGATATTAGATAGAAAGAATGATTGAGTTATAAGAGTTGACAATTTTGGAAAAAAAATTAAAACATTGTTCTGCACTTTCAACCTGGACCAATGAAGATGTTTAACTGGATGACTTTCTTTCCAGTAGTTAGTGAAATGGATTGTGCTACACTATACCACTGTAAAGCTAGTGAAAACATTTCAGATTACACTAAGATAGGATTTGCAAAATGGACTATCCTATTTAGCTGCACTTGAGATCCTCAATAACTGTGCCTTCAACTCAGACAAAGCATTTCTCCAAATCTCCTTTTTCAGAATTGTTAGAGTTTCAGTTTTAGGAGGAAAAAAATAAGAAGCAGCTGGTATTATTACTTTTTTTCTCTATCTCTGTATGTTTAATTAATCTCTTTTCAGGTCTGGGGCCTCGGTTGTCTGTGTTGCACTACCTCCAGTGAAAGCCAGGTCTTCTCAACCTTTGCAGAAACCTGGGGATTCTGCCCCTGCTGAAAGGAGGTTCAGCAATGCTGGGGTTTTCAGAAAAATACTGCCTCCTCCTTCATATCACAACCACTTGTTACTCTCCCTGTGCTGACAGGATGAGGTTAAACTATGGATTGACCAAGGGGACTGGTTGGAATTTAGAAACAATGCTCAAAAAAGCCAGGGGGAGATTTCAAGGGAAAAGCTGACTAATTATAGTAGAACATTTCAAGCCCATTTTGTCCCTGAAGCTCCTTTATGAACAAGCCACAGTCCTGATACGAATTTCATCAGAGATTTTAAAAGCAACACAGTAGGCCCAGAGATCTTTAAGGATGAAAAGAAATTTAACCTTATTTATTTCTCAAAAGGCTATTAAAAATGAAAAGAAAACCCATCACATTGGAACTTAGATGCTCTCACATTAAACCAATTTATCCACATTTATTTAGGGTGTCCAGACCTTGAAGTAGCCCAGAGTGACAGACAAAACCACTGAGGGCTGTGCTGTGGGCAGCCTGAGGGACTGAGTCACTCTGGCAGGAGCACACAAGGTCTGTAGCACAGTTTGCCTCTCAGTGCTCCTCAGTGATTGGATTCTCCGCATGCATTTAAGCTTATCTGAAATGGATTTTGAGAGTTAAAATGAAAACTGATGATAAATCATCTCAATCTAGTTATTATTGGAAGCACTCTGACAATGAAAACATCATAAATGTTGTTAAATCATAATTCCAACAAAGGTATGGATAAAACCTAAACAAACTACTGTAGATACTTCCTATATAAAAGCAAAAAAAAAAGTCCTCTCGCACTTGTGCTGTGTGTTGCAGGGATTGCTTAGAACAATGTTTTAGTAAACAAATATCAAACAGGGTTCTAAAATGAAAAAATTAATCAGAATCCACATTAAAATATAGAGAAATTAACAGAGATAGGTGTGAGGGCTACTGAATCAACTAGACACAGTGACCATTTCTATTATCCATACCCTACAATATTATTTATAGAAATAACATCTTTTTTTCATATTGTCTTGCATCAATGTGAATACAAAAGGTTTTAAATCTTCTAATCATCTCTCAATACAAATTGTGCAAATAAGGTGATTTAAAAGTACTATTGTTAAATTTGGAGATGAAAAGTATTAGCATTTGCAGAAGAGTATTTTAAGAAAACACTTAACATTTGCATGAACATCATACATGACATGTTATAGATAAATACACTAATATAAATAAGAAACTATGGATCAGATCAAACAATACCTTATAATCAGTATCTTTAGAAATTAAAATAGGATAAAAAATTAAACTGAAATTCAGAAAAAATAAAACCAAAACAAAAAACCTTGCTGCTCCCTGGAAGGCATGAATACTCTCCAGTACTGAGGCTACAGTTATCGTTCTCTGCCCAAAGATGTCATCACGAATGATTTTACTTAGTCTTGGAATTTAAAACTATACTCACTGGCAATTTCAATTCCACTGACAAGATTAGAAACTAAATTAAAGTAATGCTTATGAAAGATTTTTATTTCCTATACTGGTCACAGTACTGTTTTTTTTAATATATGCTACTCTAATCCTATATTTCAGAACAAAAGTTTCTGAAAGAGGCCAGGAAGGATTTTCACTCTTTCATATGGTCTATTGCTCCATAAAAAATTTTGTCTTTTTTTCACTCTCAAGTATCTGTCTCAACAAGAGACATACAGGTGTGATTGTCTCCTGTGCTCTTAAAATTTCTCTGCACCTAACACTTTGTGTCGGGTTATAAAATTGTGTAGCCCTTTCTCCATCCTTCTGCTTATATGCCTAACAAGGCATTAGAAATTAATGTTTTCAGCAAATAAACACAAAAATAATATAATATGTAATAATTATTTTTAGTATCAGAGTTCCAGATGACATAAAAGAATGACTTTGGAAGTTCATTTCATGGTAAATTCTGAAATAATTTTTTCATAATTGTTTAAAAGAAAAAAAAAATCAAACAAGATATAAAAGAAACAAATGTTTCTACTCCAATTTAATTGTTTCAGGAACACATGGCAGGTAATATGTAGTTTTAGCACTCTTATGTACTGGACAGTACTCTGAGACCAAACAGTGTTTCATAGCTTGAGCCTTTTACTTGAAGTGCATATGAAACCCACAGTTGTATTTGTAAAAACCCCCATGTGTTTTATTTGCACATATGTGCAATTATTATTTTTAAGTTTGTGCCTGTGTACACATACACATACCTCAAGAATCAAAGACATATTTCCAATGCACATATTTCCTCTACCTGTAGTAAGAAGGTCCAAAATACAATAAAAAATAACTTATACTGCTGATCAGTGACATCTCTTTTTCTCCCTCTTGGCTACAGATTCAAATTCCCTGTAAAGTGAACTGACTCAATTTTAATAAAAATCAATTGGGTATTTTGAATTATTAAAATGAAAGAAAGCAACACTCAGCTGAATCAGCTCCAGTTTGTTACCCTGGAGGTGGCACAAGTTGATATCATTTTAAATGTGACTCACGCTGTTTAGACAGATGATATAAATATCTCAGGGAGACAGATATAAATTAGTTTTATCCATCAAAACAGTCTAGAGTCAAGGTTTCCATTAATAATTCAATTTTTCTGTAAAAGATTTCCTACTTATTTTTAACCAAATGGTTTCTCATTCTTTTTGAAGAACAAAAATAATCAACTTTCAAGTAAGAAGGTCTTTAAACAGGCAGAGCAAGTATTCTTTGGCTTCTCTGGAAGACTGCTTTTCCATATGTTGCTTTCCCAGTGTAGACTGTTGCACAGATACTGCACATATCAAACAAAATTATAACTGAGAGATGAACAATTCCTTTCCCTGAGATAACTTTCAGAGAAGTTAACCCTGGTGGGATGGGGGAGAGAATTGTAATAGAAAAAGTGAGAAAACTTGTGGGTTGAGGTAAAGACTACTTAACACATAAAGTAAGAGCTGTGCACACAAACAAGGCAAAATAAGGAGTTCCTTCCTCACTTCCCATTGGCAGGCAGGTGCTCAGCCATCCTCAGGAAAGTTGGGCTCCATCACGCATGACGGTGATTTGGGAAGAGAAATGCCATCACTCTGAACATCCTCCCTTCCTCCTCCTTCCCCAAGCTTTATACGTTGAGCATGATTCCATATGGGATATTCCCATGGTCAGCTGAGATCAGCTGTCCTGGTTGTGTCCTCCACAGCTCCTTGTGCACCCCCAGCCTGCTCCCTGCTGGGGTGAGAGGCAGAAAAGGCCTTGACTCTGTGCAAGTGCTGCTCAGCAACAGCTAAAGCATCCTTGAGTTATCAGCACTGTGTCCAGCACAGATAAAAATCACAGCCACATCCAGCTACTGTAAGGAAAACCATCCCCCAAAAAAGCCAGCACAACCCCATTTCCTGAGTCTAGTCAGTTTGCTGTGTGCTTCAGGTTGACCAAAAAATGTTGTCCCAGATACCCTTCAATGGCTCTTTCCGTGGTCCGTGGCTACACATGACCTCTTGGGCTCTGTCAGCTTAAAAGCAATGAACCCAATCTGACTGAAGAATAATTTCTGATCCCCTGTGAGATTAAACATACCACCATCTCCCTATGAAAAATCCACAAATGCTGCAGGGTTTCTATTTCCAAAAAATAGGACCATATAAATTTATTAAAAACTGTGACTCCAAATGCCTGTCTACTTCCTAATACTTCATTAGTACTGAAGAGATAGCTAAAGATGGTAAGGCTGAAATACACCTAGCTAAGTACAAACCAAATGTTACCAGTGTATCAGATCTCTGAGGAGAAAAAAAAAATCAGGAATTTATTTAGAAGTAGAGCTACGTTATACACACTGCACATTCAAAATGAATGCAGCTTATGTAGAGCACAGGCTAACACCAAAAACCTGCTTTAAGGATCAGATGAGCTCAGATTAGGTGTATAACTTTTGATCTGGTATATTTGAAAAAAGTGGCCACCTGTGCGGCTTTGCCTTTGTCTTAAAGTTGTCATGTGAACATCTTTTTGCTTGACAGTCAAAATGACCCATAATGGTTACTTCTAAGAAAATCCTATAAGAGGTCTGAAGGCCATCACATTGGTGAATGTCAGTGCAGACAGACATCAGGCAGCTTGACATGCCTTGATTAGAAGTCCTCCTGATGCTGCACAACTTAAAGAGACTTGTATTTGTTTTTTCCTTCTCTTGTTATCCCCAACAAAAGGTATTTTACACAATACCTTATGGTGTCTGAGAGCCTTTATTGCTGGGGTTCACAACAAACTCTAGCACAGGTGTGTTACAATTCTCTAGCATTCTCTAATGAAATTCCAGACATTCTACCATTCTCTGGTTATCTGCTGGTCAAACAAGTCCCTGTTAAACATGCCAGTTGCAGAAACCTCACCTGGAAAAAGTCAGCTGGGTAAGACTGCTCCAAAGAATACAAAAATGAGTCAAATATTATTTACAGCATGGCAAAGCTAGTGGCCAAAGGATGAAAATTACAAGCCTGGCACAAAACTGAGCTGCACACAGGAGAACCTATACCTAATTAAAGCCAATGCACTGTACAAGGCCTGTTTGACGACCGTGTAGCCATCATTGAGTCAGGAGTTAAAAACTTTATGCTGTATCTCCTTATTGTGAGCTGCAGGGGAGAAAAGGGGACATACCCTCACAAAACAAGATACAAGCCTCCTACAAATTACTACACTTAAAAGAAATCTATCAGCATCATGAAAGGTATTGTTATTCAGTGATTGTGCTTAAGAACTGACCAACTGGTGACCCAAAGACTTCTATTTTCAAACTCAGGATCTCCTAGATGAAGTGCTTTCTTATCTGAAAGAATTACATTTAGTGTTATCTGTTAATGATAGATTTCTAATATTTGTTATCAAAGTTGTGTGTATGCTTTACAAAACAATTTATCCATAATTTCATGATAAATATAGTTAGTTAATTGAAAGGGATAAGTTTATTTAATGGCATTAAAATAGTGTTTTTACATATGTAGGAAATTAAGGGATTGCACATCTTTCCTATAGCTCAAGATCATAAATACAATTAACCATGTCCTCTAGAATTATGTCTGGCAGGAAATCTGGTACCTTTCTCTTCAAAACAATGCAGATACACACAACACAGAAAACAGAAATGGGAAACAGCAGCTTGTCATAGATTTAAATTGTTAAATACCAGGTAGTAATCCTCAAAATTGAATCATTAATGTCTCCAAAAGTTTTGCTAGCATATGGGGAAAATTCATTACAAAAATAAGAGATGTATAAAACAGCACTAATATTTAAAAACAAATTGAGCATTGCACATAGTTTTAATAGACCATTAACGGAGAAAAAACATGGGCACATCAAAATCTAATTTTAGAAAGTTTTGAAAATATCTGACCACCAAGAACACATATAAGGGCTGTACCTCAACATTCCAATGAACAGCATGGATCAAAAATGAAATACAATTCTGAGCGTATAAAGTTGTGCCCACATTTATCTACTGCCAAATGTTAAACAAATGCTTCTTGATATTTGTTTTGGCTATTCTCTTCCCCAACTGTACTCTAGGTATTAGGTTTTTCTTCCCTTGCTTTTTGAATACTAATCATCTCTCAACACTGTCTAAATTTTTCCTTATGTTTTTAGAAAAGATAAATATTTGTGAAGTTTTAACCAGAGATTGTGGTGTTTTCTTTATCAGCTTTAAGAAGAATCTGAAGTTCAGAAAAATAAAGATGGATCTTGTTTCCTAGAACATGCCTCAGGTCGACAGTTTTTCTACAGTACAGCCAAACCTCCTGCAGCATCTGTTGTTATCAAATTCTCCAAACTACAGGCTTACCAATTTACCAAGTGGTGCACTGGCTCCTCAGTGAAATTAAAATAGACTTTACCTTCCAAAACACCGTATTTGGTATTTGGGAAATTTTATTCCTGAGTTAACAGAGGCTAAAACAGATTTCAGTTGCAGTGTCTTCACGAAAAGGTCAGGTCTGGATTGGCAGCATCCTGACTTCTGAAAATATCCCTCATCTCGTGACTTGATTCCATCAGAAGGAAGGCTCAGCAAGTGGAATAATAGGAGGACTGGTGAACAAATCAGGCATTCAAAACAGGATTCCTTATGAATTCATTGCACTTTCTTTACAAATAGGAAGACTGCCAGAGACAAGAAGGTGGTGGGGATGAAAAAAATTTACTTTTTTCCAGATGGATCATGGAATCATACAATATTATGAGCTGGAAAGGACCCACAAGAATTATTGAAGTCCAACACCTGGCCCTGCACAGGAGCATCACAAGAGCCACACCATGTGCCTGGGCATTCTCCAAAAGCTTCTCGAGCTCTGTCAGGCTGGTGCTGTGACCACTGCCCTGGGGAGCCTTTCCAGTGCCCAAACACCCTCTGGGTGAAGAATATTTTTCTAATATCCAACCTAAACCTCCCATCACGCACCTTCTTCCATTCCCTCAGGTCCTGTCACTTCTCACTACAGAGATCAGCACCTGTCCTTCCCCTCATGAGAAGATTGTAGACTGCAATGAGGTGTCCCCTCAGTCTCCTCTTCTCCAGGCTGAAGAAACCAAATCACCTCAGCCACTCCTCATGCTGATTTCCCTCCAGGCCCTTCACCATTTTAATGGCCCTTCTTTGGACATTTTCTAAAAGTTTTATATAAATAAGTTATGTAAAGTGTATATAATATAATTTTATAAAGGGAGATAGATAGATAGATAGATAGATAATTTATTTTGAGACAATTAAGAAAGCACTACAGTCAATGGCTCCAGCAAGTGGCTTGGTTCAATTCTCCAGAGCTTATGCCTGGAGGAAAGAAGTCTTTACCAGGATATAAAATATTCTTGCTTTCAGACCCCTAGACATTTCCCAGATAACATGTGATGGTTTTCAGAAAATTCATCTATTTTGTCAAATACGTATTAGAACTGATTTCTTCAGCTGCCTTTTTGAAAACTTTACCTATAGTTCATAGCACCTTACAGTTCTGCAGAGCAGTCTGAAAAACAATATAGGCATATTAGTAAGATAGGTTACTAACTTAGGTGCCTTGGGTACATCACCATAATTGGGTGGCTGAATGTGCTCAAACCTTTCTGTAAAATGTCAGAAAACTTGGGCAGAGACTTTTGCAGAGCAGGAGCTATTATATTTATTCTTTGCATCAAATTACTTAAAGAGCAACACAAAGAAAAAAAACCTCCTTGCCCAGAGAAGGAGTGAGAAAATAGCTGGCAGGTGGGTACAGAGCCCCAACTGAGATAGTATGCACAGATTACCATCCTTTTAAACAAAGAGTAATCAGCACAGTATTATACATTTTTAAAATACCAGAGACTGCAATTCATGGGAAACTGAAATTAACTCTATTTTTATTCCTTGGTTCAAAATAAATCAGGGAAATCTTCTCAACTAAAAGAACATAATGGATAGAAGGTGAACAGATTGTTTTATTTGCTTTTAAAACATTATTCCAGATTCTTAGTGTAAAAAGATTATTTCTAGGTGTGGGTGGTATAATTGAACTTCTCAGTCTCTTTATGTTGTTATTCTCAATACACATTTAAATGTAGTGCTAATAAGAAATGAATTTAGAAAAAAAAAGACCAAAAAACAATTGAATGACATTTTCCATTCCTTACAAAGTTTGAAGCACAAGGAAAAATATATCCCAAAGTTCTGAAGTAATTTCAGGTGAAGTCCTGAATATTTTTAATTTCAGATATTTATAGAGTTCTATTGCCATATTATCTTGGCATATCACAGTCTTTTATTAGGCATTTATGTGGCCATTTACATTCACAATGCCCAGAAACTGGTGAAAAAAATTACCCACATTTTATAGATATGGAATAAAACATACTGGAAAACATGTAAAACAAGATTAGCTAATGTTCCCAAGGGATTCAATGTGAGCCAGTCCCTGTTACACTCAGGTCAGTGGGCTTGTCCCTCCACTTTTCACTGTGCATTTCCTTCTTAGAGAGTAAGGAATGGAAGAGAACGTACAGAACGAGTACTGTAAACAGAGAAGGACAGAGGGGACTGGCCTGATGAAGTCAATGGCAAAATTCACATTGATTTTCTCATGTCTGGTTTCAATCTCTAGTTTAATCACTCTTGCTCATGACAGAGGTGTCCCCTCATCTAATGAAACCATCAGAGGATCTTCAAAAGCTCAATCACAGCAGCAAGAAAGGAAGGCTGTTCTAACAAAGGATGCTAGGTAGCTTTTGATAGCAAATCTCTCACATACACAGACAAAAAGGCAGATTCTCTGTCAGCTTTCAAAAGACAAAATTTCTAAGAACTTTGGTTGTAATAAATGAAAAAAAAGAAGAGGAAAAAAACCCTCTAAAATTACAGATTCAGTAAACAAGACTGTGTTCATTGTTCTGAGACTGAGATGAAGAGAATGAACCTTTTAAAGGACACAATAGAACAAAAAGGAGCCACACAGTTAAAGAATTTTCACCAAGCCATCTTGATGATAGAAGAGTACTTTTACTTTTTGTTCCCTAGGACTTCTACACTTTTAAAACATTTTGAGGAAGAAGGTGGGAGTGAAAGGTCCAAAAACTCTAAAAGGAATGAGCATGGACGGTTCAGAAACCAAGGATAAAAACAAGCTATTTCTGCTTCTGAGACACACGAATAGGAACACAACATGTACTGCACTCATAATTTTTCTGTTCATGCTGGTTATTCATGCCTTTTCAAGCTTGACATAATCACAAACCCATTCTAGTCAGTATGACCTTGACTATTCAGAGAATTAAATTGTTATTAATAGAATTTTTAAAAAGAGACAAAAAAATTAACTTGGAAAAAAACCTTACCACAGTCACAAAACCCAAGAATAATGCAATTAATAACTGTTAAAATAGTGTTTTGAAAATCAAGAACAACTTCAAGTTCCCCTGTTCCCCTTTTGGGGAGCACAGCTTTGCTTCCCAGAGCTTTTTCAATGTGCAACTCTGGCTAGCTTTCATACTCTGTGGAAAATCAATTATCACAGAAATTAATAATGTCTGTTTATTATGGATATGTTAGTTGTTCTAAGAAGCAGATCAATCTGAAAGACAGATTAGACAAGGACAACAAATTCATGCCAACACTGAAACTTATGAATATGGATTAAGTTCAGACTGACTGTGATGGCTTAGACAAAAAAAGTGTACGTGAATGCAAGATCAACGTAACAACTTTGTAAATAGCACTTAAAAATTAAAAGCTAAGATGAACATATTTCTTTTTAGTAAATATCTTTATTTACTTCCCATAGGAAAAAAAAAAAAAGATAAAAGTACAGGCTGAAAGAGAAAGGCATAATATTGGAGAGGGGAGGAAGGGATAGGAACTGAGTAAAAATGTCAGTTGCTTTAAGTGGCTGTGGCAGTAGTGGTAGGCAGAGGACAGTATTAAATAGAACGTGCAAGGAACCTAGAAGCAAATGAAGGAGAAATTAAAGAGCCAGAGGCAATGAACAAAGAAACCAAGAAGAGAAAAAGAGGCAGGACAAGATGAGTAGAAAGGACTGGGATATAATGGACCACAGTCAATAAAATCACATGACTGAAGAGAGGAAGGAAGAAAGACAGAAGAAACAAAAGAAGGGAAGGTGAGAAAATATAGACAATTGTTAAAACATATATTCGAAATAAAGGAAGAAATTAAAGAAGAAGGAAGAAAGCAATGACATGGAAAGTGCAAAGGAAAAAAAAAAAACAGAAAAAAAACCTCAGCAGAAAGAGTCAGCCTTGTCAATCAAAAGGATGAGATGTGATCACATCAAGAATCAATTCACGCCTTGCAGAAGATATTCCCAAACAGAATGCAATTTCCCTAAAGGAAATGCCTTTATAACAAGAAGAATTAACAAATCAATAGAAGAACTGTTTAATTTTCTTGCCATTAGTTCAAATTCATGTTCTCTGCAAAGAATGTCTGAATGACAATCACTGAGCAATGCAGTATCTCATTCACATTACAGTTGCCAATCAAAGCTATGATATGTATTCAGCTGGGGTCTTTGGTAGTTACCTGCAATATAGAGGTCCACAACCAAAAACCAAGTTAGATGATAATGAAATAAAGTTGATTTTTTTTATTTGAATATAAATTAGTCAAATCTTTCTCTGTTAAAAGTATATTTTAAAATAAAGGTACGTGTAATAGCGTGATTATCTTGGAAAAGGGGCATCTTCATGAATTCATTATGAACATGCCTTGGTTTAACCCCAATTAAGCAGTGGATATTTTTTTAAATCTTGGAGAGGCTTTAAGATCAGACAAACAGATGTAAATTATCACAGGTATTTCCAATTTCTTCTCACAAATGCATATGTAATATTCAAACACTATTTTCTCTCATCTAAAGTCAGTGGTTATTGCTACATTGCATTGTATCAGGAATATCCTGAAGGATGTCTTCCTGTGATCTCTCCAGTCTACCACCACAAACACTTAGACATTTCCCTTTCACCTCAGTGTCCATGGGATGGAACAGAGATGCAGTGAATGCTGAACCTACTGAAAAGACTGGCTAAATTCCTTTCCTACAACCACACCCCTCACAGCATAGAGGAGTTCTGATTTTCAAGTCCCTAATTTTGTGCATTACAAAGCAATTGTGTGTTTTGTTAATTCCAACTGAAATCAAAGTTCTTGAGAGGTGCTCAGTACATCCCAGAAAAAAGCTCCCCCAAAATGCTGGGAGTTTTTTCTCCCACGGAGCTGACTGCCCACGCAAGCAGCAGGGTTTACATTTTGTAGGCATAAATTATTGGTTAGGAAAAGAAGTTTACATTCATTTCAGAAATACATCACAGGCAAACTGCATTGGAAGCAATTTAGCATTCCTACTAGTTAAACTGCCAGATTACTTCTAAGTGCTATTTGGTAGGCACATTTTGCCTAGCAACAGGTGCCAGATGTCATTCCATTTCCTGCATGCACAATAGAGGTCCATAAATTGCTTCAGGTTTAAGCATTCTAGAATTATAGCTGCGGCTCAGAATTTATTTAGTCACAAAATATCTTGCATACAAATACAGTATATAATCTCTTTATGTAGATGAACATGTCTAAAGACAAACACATGAGGGGCTGTTGGTTTGGTTTTTTCTCCAAATGCTTGTGGTTTTCCATGGGGAAAGTTGCATTACATTTTACAAGGGCCTTTAGCAATAGGACAAGGGACAACAGCTGTAAATTAAAATAGAGTAGATTTAGATGAGATATTCAGAAAAAAAATTTTACTGTGAGGGCACTGGGACAGGTTGTCCAGAGAAGCTGTGGATGCTCCATCTCCAGAATGGTCCAAGGCCAAGCTGAAGAGGGCTCTGAGCAACCTGGTCTGGTAGAATATGTCCTTGCCCATGGCAGGGGTGGTGGAACTAGATGATCTTTAAGGCCCCTTCTCATCCAGGCCATTCCATGATTTGGTGATATTAGCAAAAATAATTTTAAAAACACATATTTAGAATAAGAAATCAATATGCTAACATATCTAGATTCCAAGGAAGCTGTAACAAACAGAAAATTATTTTAACACTAATAATGTAAGGCAGAAAATTGGAAATACATAAATAGGCAGGAAAGTAACCAAGTACTAATGTTTATTGGTCTACTGAGAGTTTGAAGATAAATCTAGGTGGAAAATAGTGCCTGCTAGCAGAAATAAAAAAAATTTGGGTATGAAAAGCACCATCAGAAAGAGTATTACTTAATAAAGATAGTGACTGTTTATCATAAAAACAGAACTGGAAAATATTTTAGGATGTCTATTCTGCATGAAAGTAGATATTTTGAAAGAATGGGGATCTGGGAAACACCTGCAATCAAAAAGAAACTAAAACAATATTTAGAAAATATCACCTAGGTGGACGATGTAGTCTGGATATTAACCTTTGTATTTGGTAGGTGGATATTTAGTTGTTCAGTGATAGGAATGCAAGATCATAGTGGAAAGGATACCACAATATTTGTGTGGAGTGAAAAGGAAGTTGGAACAGACAGCGGAGAAGAAGGTAGAGATAAGACTCAAGAAAGAAATAAGTTCCAAGCAGGAGAGTACTGCATGACTGTGATCCTCCCTGTTACTAAGTTACTAAAAATCATTATAATTGTGTCTTCCATACACAACTTTTTATCAGGAGTATCATGTGGAAGCAAAGGTAGTAAAACTACTTAAAAGAATTTAAGTTTATCATACTATCCCAGATAGCACTATGGCTCTCTTCAATTTAAGAGATGATACCTCCATTGGGACTCACCATAAAGTAAGATCACAATTTTGAACAGAGTATTTCCAGGTTTATAAGGTTGGAATTTCTTGTCACCACACAAACGATGTTATTACTCTTAAGTTAAAATTCCAAAGCAGCAAATAAACTACATTCCCCATCCCCTGCCCCCACTAATATTTAGCATTAAGTGTTTCTTACTCATCAGGTAATATCTGCTTCATGGTAACTTTTTATAACAGAAATAGAAATAATAGTTTGTGATATCACTAAAGTTGGTAATGTAAATAAAAATAACTACTAGCAGGGAGAGTACACAATATCCCACTTAGCATTTTAATATGTGTGTCTGGTGCTTAATTCCTCCACGGATGTCTAAAAGAAAGAACAGTATATAGAAACTTTAAAGAGAGAGCTAAGTATTACACACTGTTTTTCTGGCATTAAACAAGCCAGAAATGTCACCTGGAAGTTTTGCCAGTGCTTTTTCAAATGAATAATTTCCACATACAGATATGGAAATCTGTATGTGGAAATATATGTACATCCATTCCCCCTCCCCCACATATAAAATATAGGTACATATGTATCTATAAAAATAAACATACCTTAATTGGCACAATATATATATGTATTTGGTAAAGGTATTGCTAAAAGAATAGACGATAACTAAAATGGAAGACAAAAAGGTATTTACTATTCTACATGCTGCCATAAAATTAAAGGTCTCAAAAAATGTATTAGGAAATTAAGCCTCAAGCACACATTACTAATGGGTAAAGCAGAAAGATGTATTGGATCTGTTCAAAAGAATTTTAAAAGAAATTTCAAAAGAAATAGAAAGTGGGCATTTTTTCAGTACAGATCATCACTAGATTTCAAGAAAAGCAATTAGAGCAAGTTAAGTTTTGTTCTTTTTCTTACCACACTCTCTTTTTTAATCTTTCACCTTTGCAGTGACTTTTCTTAAACTACCTTTACTTTGGAAAGAAATTGAGAGATCAAATGTGAATGGCAACAGGATCTTATGATGCGTACTTTTTTATTTATTAATTAAATATAGTAAGTACCTTCTTTTCCTTTTTCACATAATGGTTGCCTTGAAAGAGCAATGCAATTCTGTTAACCTGCATTTTATACTGATTTTTTTCTCCTCTGCACTTTTCAAAAGAGAGCTGCATTGAAAACTCAAGAATTTCTGCTTGCAGTTGTGGTTAGAATGCTGTGAGAAACAACATGGAAGACTTAACTGAAGCCCAGACACACAACACCCACAGCCTTTTTCCCTCATCTACTCAATGGGTTACCTTGCTATAGAGAGACATCAGGTTGGTAAAGCAGGACCTGCCTTCCCTAAGCCCCTGCTGGCTTGGCCTGGTCCCCTGGTTGTCCTGTGCATGCTCATGGTGGGACTCAGGATGACCTGCTGAGGTCACTCTGGCAGGCTTGTAGCTCCCCAGATGCTCCTTCCAGCCCTTCCTGTAGACAGGTGCCACATTTGTTGACTTCCAATCAACTGGAACCCCTCCGGTGAGCCAGAACTACTGGTTGGCAATGGAAAGTGGCTTGGCAAGAAACTCTTATTCTTTGGCTCTTTGGAAGTGCTTTTCTTCTATGTTAGTATGGGCAGTCTTGCAAAATACCTCCAGAGCTCCCAGCAATAATATATAACAAGTCAGGAAGCTTTAGGCTGGACTACACATGGGAATGTGTGTAGGAGTAAGTAATATCGAAATACTCTCTTTTTTTAAGAACAGCAATACCATTAAGGCTTTTCAGACTGCAAATTGCAGAATGCTGAAAGCACAGATCTTGATACTCAGCTTGTTTCAAACTGGGATGAAGGTGAGATTAATGTGCAATAATCAAATACTTTCATACATTTGTGGCAGCTAATTGAGACTCAATTCT
Organism: Vireo altiloquus; assembly: GCA_013396875.1. Taxonomy (NCBI): domain Eukaryota; kingdom Metazoa; phylum Chordata; class Aves; order Passeriformes; family Vireonidae; genus Vireo; species Vireo altiloquus. The sequence goes on along the minus strand of VZRF01001859.1, from coordinate 325,435 downwards.
TAGCCAAGTTATAATACTTTTTTCTTCATGCTTTAAGCTGTTTCAGTATGCATTTTCCCCTCCCATACTGCAGAGCCAGAATCACTCCTTTATCTATTTCTTGCAAAAATAGATCAGTGAGAAAATTCTTCTAAACATATTAACCCACTTGGTAGGAAGGGAACACCAGGACGTGAATAAAGTTGAATTTCTAGATGTCTGCATGATCTTGTGCTGACCTGAACACAGGAGACCTCCCACATGCTATTAAGCTACAAAGCCAAGGTGAAGTCATACTTCCTATGCCATGGCTTTCATTTGCAGCAAAAGCTTTCAAAATAAAAAATAGTCTTGTTGAAATCAGATTTTATCCTTAGGATCTTGTGTCACCCATGTCCCAGCACATTCTGTCCTGGTACTCTAGCTCAGCCTCTCTGAAGCAGAAAGAAAGGAAAAAGCTTCAGGGAACAAAAATCATGCTATTTTCAGTAGCAGCTTCCACCCTAATTTCACCAGTGCAGGGTAGAAACATCTCTCACAATTCTAGCTTCCCACTTCTGTTCCACAAATTTACTTATCTATTGGTCTGAAACTGCCATGAGTGTCAATTGATGCATAGTAACTTAAGAGGCTCCTGCAGGAAAGAGAGGACAGGACATTCTGCAGAGCCTCTTCCTTTGAAAAAGTCAAGAAATTTTTGTTTCAAATGAAAACATGAGGGGTCATTGTGGTCTTACACCAGTAAGAAAAGCTAAAGGGACTGTACATACTGATTTGACCTGAAATCTGCATTTGCGACTTTCTACAAATGATTTGGTTTTTAAGGTAGGTATTTATTGTATGGATCAGTCATGAATTTTTGCGTAAGAATCTGTCAGTGTCCACAATTTTCTGGCCTTGCAAACTCTGGCAGCTACACATATGAATCTAAGGCTTGCTATGATGCTTCAGTGGCTTTTCTCATTTTTTTTAGTATAAATTTGCAATTTTAGACAATGTTTAGTTTTCCAAGTATTGAACCAGTGAAATTATTCCATTGTAACATGCCATGGAAATCAGGTAAATCCAACATTAGACATGTTTTTTAGAGAGAACAATTGCTCCAGTAAACTGAGCTTCAATTAATATGTCGTTAGGTTTTATTTAAATTTTTTAAACTTACAGCTGTTTATGTTTGTCCTTACTGGTTTCATCATCTTCTGGACTTTTTTTTTTCTACTAAGCTTTTCATGTGAAGATTTATTACAGTATTATTATTTTTAGATAACTTACTTAAAATATTATTTATTTTTTAGGACCATCTGAATTCTCTTATTGCTATCTGATATTCCTTGTAAGAGGCTTTGTGGAAATCTTTCAAGCAATTTTTATGACATATTCACAGTTTGGCCCTGCTCACACTCACAGTAACTCCAACTGGACTAGGATTCCACACATAAATTATCAATATTTCCTCTATTAGAAGGAGAAAACAGAATATTTCTCAGTTCTTAAAATTCATAATCGGTTTTAACTGAAAGTCTCTGGATTCAACAAAGATAGTCCTATCAAATATGACATCATGTAAACAAATATCCAGAGATGGAGTGCAACGAACAGTGCCAGTGAGCCCTGAGAAGCTTCCTGCTGAAAACAGGAAAATGGGTGGGTGTGCAATTACAAGCTCCTTTACAATGAACGCTTGCTACACAGGAGCATCTTTCTCATGAATAGTTAGTTTGAGACAACACAGCTGAATTTCATTACTGAATTTTTTTTATTACTAGTAAACTTGCCACAAAAGTGGGAGTTTGAGAAGAATGGCTTCAAACTATTGCCCAGGTAGGAGAGATTTGAGGGCTAATAGAGCCCATAACATTCAGCTAAGTCATCAAGCCACTGATTTGTTGTGAGGCTAGGTGTCATATAAATGTCAACAAAATGGAAATGAGATATTGCCTAAAGCAAAATATATATCTTAACCAACAGTGTCTGGCCTTCAGTGGATATAGCAAATTTGTTTCTGCAGTTAACAGACTCAGACAATTATCTCAACTAGTAGCAACATAAAATGGAAAAACAAAGTCACTCTCACACTTCCAAGTAAACAGGGAACACTGGGATTTTCTAAAACTGAGCATGTTAGCAATAATAAAGATGGAAGGGGAGAAGGGCAACAGAGACTACATACAGCTCCTTAACTTTTGTAATGCTCTTTTGGTTGTCTTTGTCAGAAGGATGCAAGTATGCAATTAGTTAGTGTTTTAAATAGTAATTATGACAGATTATAGAAGACACCAAGATCAAAGTGCTCTGAGAAGGAAGACAGTATCATTCCCCTGTTTTTTTCTGGAAGCAGAACCCCTGGCTGAACATAACAGAGCCAGCCACTGGTCTCAAAACCTGGTCAAGCCAGGTCACACAGCATCAGCTGTCTGTCTCCTAAGCATTATTTACTGACTAGGTCTCTGACTTTCTCTAGAAACAGCCCTCATTTGTGAGTTTCTTATATCCTGTACAATTTCAGAATCTTCTCTGCTGACTGGAATGAACAGCAATAAGGAGATCAAACTGGAAACTCAGTCCTTTTCATGTCCCATCAGTGGGAATGTCTGCTTACATATAATCACTAGCCTTGGGTGTCTAAGATCTCCAGATGTCATCATTTTAACATGATCCCTTTAAGTTTAAAACAGAAAAAGACTGCAAGGGAAAAATTTGTAATGCTAGGTATGCACAAATGGACAAATCTAAATGTCCTACTTAAAAAAACAATGGAACTCTGACATTTAAAAAACTTTGCTTTGCTTTGCATTTTAATTTTTGTTTCAGGTAAGGCTTTCTATATAACTCTGCTTTGCTATTTTTCCTCCAGAGGTTAAAATAAATCTCCCATATTTCTATAGAATTGCACCATATGACTTCCTGCTGACAGTGAATTGAAACACATACTATTCTCCTCTACAGTCTTCAAGCTATAATAATCTCCCATGGCACTCCCCCATCTCAGCAGTCTAATATCAGCGGATATTTCTCTAATAGTCCAAAAATTAGCATTTAAAATGTTAATTGCTTCCTGACTAATGATGAAAATTATGAGTTAAATGTGCAAGAATTATTTATAAATTGCAAGGCACGCTAATTTTCTCTTCATCTTATAAAAATACAGCAGCCAATGAGGAATTTCAGAGCAATTAGTAAGGTAGACTACACAAATCTGTGCAAGTCAAGCTTTTGTAGTTTATACTCCATGCTGTTTTTGGTCTCCGAGGGTAAAAAGGCTGTCAAATTTCTTCACCTAAGCAACCCTGCTAGATAAACTCACTGTCAGTGGTTTTCTTAAACTTCCAAATTGGCTAATTGACTTCTGCAAGGATTCAGCACAGAAAAACGAAAGTTATAGGGGCATCAAGTTTAACATACAAACATTACCACAAACAGAGGCGCAATTTAGCAATATGTATTTTTTTTCCATTGGTTCTAACACTTAAAATTTTCTTTGTTTCACACATTCGAAGATGAATAAGCACCTCATTTTCAGTATGATACAGATTAGGTAACACAGTTCCTACAAGTTAAAATACACACATACCTATATGATATTAATGCACTGCACAGAAAAGAAAAAAAAAAATACAAACAAAAAGAAAGGTATGTATGCATTTTCTTCTCAACAAAGAGAGGTTTATGGGTTTATGAGAAGTCCTTTAAACTGGCTTCTGTGGATTCCCAAAATATTTCTACTGCAAGCTCCACAGCTGCGGTTCTGGCTCCCTATTCCTTGCCTTGAAAGCCACAAAACTTGATACTGTTTTCCGACTTTTAGTCTGAGACTCCATCCAAGAAATACCTGCAGAACTGCCCTACTAGGAATGAATCCTGAGTGCTCATACTTCAGTATCTTTCAAAATACAGAGATTAATACTTTCCCCCACTTCAGTTCTGGTAGGATGTAAGAGAAAATTACAGCTGACTCATTGTAGGGGATAGAAAACCCCATAATTTATTTCAAAAGAAGAAAATTAAATCAAAATCAACACCTTTGAAGAGCGATAGTAAGGTTATAGAATAAGATAACTATGGAAAGCATGTAAACAATATAGTGATAGACAGGATATAAATAGAATGCTACAGTGACATTTTATAGCCAATTTAAACAAAACAGATTAGTTTCTGTGTCATACTCCACTTTAGTACCCCTGCTGGCCCCAAGTTATAGCTTTGGCAGGAAACTGGGGCCTTTTACCATAGCTACTTTTGGCCTATGCAGATCAACTGTAGATTGAGTTAATTCATCATCAGTATTCATTTATACTGAAGTGTCTATGTATAGAAGTGGAACAGGGAGGATGTTTTTTAAAAAAGAAAGAAAATACTCTGAAGAAAAAGAAAGATAACATAAATGCTTTTGTATACTGTTTTAAAAGTAAATTAAAGCTGCATTTGCTTGTTTGTCCATCACTTTTTGCAGCAGTTATCCTGAAGGCACAGCTATTTTTATAGCACCACAAGACACATATTTTCACATCGGTAACATATTTTTGAATAATTGCTCCAGTGTATTAGGGATAAAAGCATTCAAAAGTGGCTACACAGGGTTACTTTCATCTTTCTTAAATCTGAATATATCAGACCCTGCTCCAACACTGCTTTTCTATCCATTGATAGTTCACTAAATAGGGCAGCATAGCACACACTTATGTACAGATGAGATGGGAGTGCTGCCAAGTCACAGAATCATAGAGACTTAGCATTGTTATGGTTGAAAAATGTCTCTAGGATCGTTGAGTCCAAAGAGGATACCATAGGATACCATTGAAACAACTTAAAATATTAACCTGAATTAATTTTAAAGGCAGATCAACCTCAAATCACTGAACTGAGTTTCATCATAAAAAGCTGAAATGAGCTTGTAGGTCCTCACAAAATCTTTTCCAGCCTTCCTGCTTTTTCACCATGTAGCATTTACATAAATCTTTAGCTACCACAGTTTACAAATTGTCTGCTACTCAACAGTTTTATGGACAGGCAAATCATGGTTTGTGGGTCTCAGATGAAGCGTTCAGTCAGCCTGTGTACCACACAGCCCTTCTGCACACACTGTGCTGCAAAATGGGAGAGAAATAGCAGGGGGAGTCATGAAGATGGATGTTCAGGGGATGTAACCAGACGAATGGTCTGGCTGTAATAAACCAGGCTAAGGAATTACATGCTGAAGAAATTGCCTAAACCCCTTACAATCCCATTCATACCAAACCTTGCCACCTGGTCTTGGCATCTGAAACAGCATTTGCATCAGAAGAGATTAACATTGCCTCCAGGGCTAGTCAAATTTATTCTAGCAAACTAATGTGAAGCAAATAACCCTCCCTGAGAGCATTTATAAGAATGAGACAAAAGAGATCAAAATTTAAATATCCAGAAGGATTATGTTACTCATCTTTGTCATGGGAAAGAGGAACTCACCATAGAAATTATAATAAAAAATAAGAAAGTAAGCACAACCTAAAAGGCCATAATCATCTCTCACTATAAACAGACCTAATTTGTAAAATCAAATGTGGGCATAGGGCACCCAGCTGCCCTTTCTTTTCCAAGAACAGCTCCCTGTGTTTTTCCAGGAATAGCCACGTAAAAGAACAGTGTAGGTGTACAGAACAAAATTATTTGGAGCATTCTGTCAATAGGAAATGATCAATTGATAGGGCACTTGGTTGAAAAACATTAGCAAATTTTAACAATCTGTGATGTTGAAAATGCATGAACATATCTATTATTCCTTGTCAGTGTACTCAGAGTAGATAATGTTCTTGACAGAGCTGGATATAGTTTATATTCACTGTATATTACCATGATATTTATTCCTGATCAGCCTTATTCAAAGAATTACTATCAGAACTTCCCCACATTCAGCCATTTATTTTTTCTGAAACACTATTTTACTTTTTTGGCATACAGCAGGCATTGAAAAATGTTGTCAGATGTCCTGGGGCTTTCTCATGGGTCTTGGTGACTGTAATTACAAGAATTTACACACAGTAGTACACTGAGATATAATTTGTGCAAATACTGTCGGAACATAATGCCTTCCAGGACATTAAATATCACAGTTATTAGAGTTGGGACAGCACATGCCATCATACTGATCAAAATTTTCAGCTATTTTATATGCTACAGAAAGAAGTTATTTTTAAATAACAGAAAACAGAAAGAAATTATTTTTATTTTTAACTGAATAATTTTTACTATCTCCAGACTTTTCATTCCGGTCACCTATGCTCTTTCAGTGATATTCCAAGAAGAACTTCTAGTTGATAAACATTGCATTAAAACATTTGAATTATTGCCTTTATCATAAAAAGAAAATCAGAAAAAAAATGGCATTAAGGAATTTGAGCCAATCTGCCAAGAAAAGCCAAGACACAAGGCAAATGAGGAGACAGCTCTGAAGCTGGCAACATATTTGTCTGAAGATTCTGCCAAATACCAGATGTTTCTGCTACACAAGTGTGCCCAAAACTCAGCACAGGAATCCTACCAGAACTTACTATAGTACAAAATTAATGACCAATGTTTAATCTAGAGAAAAATGTTCATTTCTGACCATGTCTTCACCAAGTGTTGTCAAGAAAGTTTAGAATAATCACAGAAGGGAAGTTACCACACAACTAATTGATAAATGCTTCTTTAATTAACTGTAACCACTGTAAGAAATAATTGAAACAGAAATCCATTTCTGCAATACTTTATAAAAGATTTCTGAGATGAATCATAAAAATAACTAAACCAAGTTCACCAGTATTTCTGTAGAGTAACAGGAATATTGAATCAACTCTAGTTCATTTGCCTATGAAAACTAGAAAATCAGTTAAGAGACTGAATACAGAGTACGACTTTACAGTCTTTGCAAAATCAAAGCATTTAGTGATATCAATAGCAATTGTTTCTTTGACAAAATTGCAGGAAACTTTCCTACAGCCACTCCAATGCAGCAAAATTAGCAGCACTGCCCTTAATTTTCATTCTTTCTTTTCTCTACAGTGATATAGTAGAGGTATTAAAAAACTAAAACTTCTAGTGGTCGTTGATGTGACTCTTTCACTGTTCTCTGCAGCAGTACAAGCTGAATATCTTTTGTTGGCAAAATATAACTAATAATGCTAAGACAGCCTACAGCCTCACTTGGGTTCCTCTAATTACCAAACATCAATTAGGAGTTTTTTTCTTTCTCTAATGTTTGAAGTAGTTACATATTTCCATGGGAAAAGAGACAAATCTTATAAGGGTAACAAGTACAACAGAAGCGAGTTCAGCAAATATAAACAATAATTTGGATCCCCAATGACCATAAAAAAATTAAGACCTAATCTTTGGCATAAACTCTGATGGCCTTTGTGAATAAAATACATCCTGGCACTGAAAGTAAAAGAGGTACGTGTTTTCAACGTTCATAGACCAGGACTTAGATCTTAGAAGGAGTGAAGTACTTTTGCACATGATATGTACACATTAAACTTAGGTTTAAAATAACTTTAAAACTTACTGAAGTTCATTCTAATTACAAGGATTCCACCAGCTACTTTGTTTCTAAAAAAGTCATGAAAACTAGAGATATAACTGTATCTGTCTTTAAAATTAATTTAGATCTTTGTTTAAAAGTAAGAGCCATTCCTTCTTCACCAGTAAGTTCTGAAGCGCCAGGTCTTTCTCCTTACACCCAAAGCCACGTAGTCATATTTCATAAGCTCCAGGTCTCCCCTGTATCACATGGAAGAGCAGCAGGGTCAATAGTCTGAGGGCTGGACCAGGCTCAGCACTCTCTCCATGTCTCAGGTCCATAACTCTGACCAGCAACCGATGCCAGGACGATTTTTTGTCTTTTCTTTTATACCCCTCTTATATACCCTTTTATATAGTTTTATGTATTCTTAGTGCTTTTAGCCTACATACTCGTAATTTTTCAAGTCTGATAACTTAGCTGAGACCCACTGCACCATTAAACCAGGAGAACAAACATCCTAGAAGTCCCAGACACCAAGGTCCTCTCCAGAACACATTTTTGTAAACTAAGATAGGCCCATCCAAGAGGAAAGCTCCTCAGAACGGGGGGTTCACTTGAGCCTCTCATTGAAGAATCTTTGATAGATATGCTAATTTGCAAGGCCTGTAATTGTGTGCATTTCAGTGTGTGGGGGGCAGTGCGTGCATTTCGAGGCATTAACATCTCAGAACTCTGGACAGGCCACTAAGCAGAATTCATCCTTCATCCAACTGCACTGGAATTACTACTTCTCACAACAGGAAGAACAGCCAGTTAAATAGGAGCAGAATTTATCTGCTTGTCTGCATGTACTTGAGTATATAATCATCCCTTCAATCCCATGGATCAGACTTTGTTCAGGTCTGAAATCCAACAGCCAGTAACCATCTGGCTAAATCATTATTCATGTGTATTATTTAAACAGCTACTCCTTTGCAGAAGCAGCTTTTACCTCTCATTCTGTGGCTTCTCTCCTTGCATCAGCATCAAAGGTCTTCTGTTTGAACTCCCTGAAAAGGCAGTCTCAAGCTATTTTCTATCCGGAATGATATACAGACAATGCTACTAAAAGCCTCCCACAGCCAACACCTTGTTGCCTCTTGCCTTTTCATGCCTCGCAGAAGTTCAGAAGGGTCAGTTTCCTCTGGGTGCTTGGAAGCAAAAGCGTTTGCCCTGTACTGCCCAGCATTGCACCTCTCTATCCTCATTTGAAAAATGCTGACAAAAGGCCTGAGCATTGCCATGGAAACCCTTTACCCAATATCCTTGTAAATCTATTTGCCAAGGGAGGCATGGGCCTACAAAGCATTAACAAACTCTCATCTCCTAAATAACCAACACATACTTCCCTCAAACAAAATGCTTTTGCAACTGTTTTAAAACCAACCAAAAGCCTTTTTTTATTTTTTCCCTCCCTAGGAACTGCAAGTGCTGCTTTTCCAATTTGCACAAGTAGAATTTCCTTCTCACCTCAATCAGAAAGCACAAACTGGCCCTGAGGCAAGGCTGGAACATCACCTATCGGTGAAAAGGTCACTGTTTGGGACCTTCACTATACACCTGCTTTATTTTACTTCAGAGGACAAACCTCCAGAATCCTCTGAGCTGAAACATGAGAGAAATTGAGATGATAATGAGGATGATGCAGTCTGAAAATGCCAAATGCCGGCCTTGAAGCTGGCCTGCCAGCCATCCTTCCCTCAGCTGGGAAGGGAAGTGTTGCCTTTCCATCGCAGAATATCTCCCCGGGTAGTGTTCTCTACTGCCCCTCTTTCCACCACTCCTGTTAATTGCATTTACAATTTAATGATTTGCTTTTACAGTACATCACTTGTATTCTCTCTCTTGTGCTCTGAAACAAGCTTCTTACAAACAGATTCTGCCATGTTTAATTTTGTATTCCTACAGGGAGGTTTTTTCACATTTAAAAGGATTCAATAACAGTCCCCATCTATTAATTTAATTTATATGAATCTTTCCATGATCTGTCAGAATGTTTGTTTTTCCACCATTTGCTATGGAATCTAATTGAACAGTATCTCAAAAATTTGAAAGTTTATCCATTAGCCTTGTTAAACTAATTAAAGTGCATAACAAAGTCACACAGGGAAAAATAATAACCTTGTTCATAAAAAAGTTAATTCTATTACATCAGCATTATTTCTTTTCTCAATTCAGGCATGAAATTTAAGGATACTTTTTGTTAATTTTTATTCAGTGTTATATTCCCTTTCAATTTGCATATTCAGTAGTTCATTATATTTATAAATTATTTGCAATGTGGACCCTTTCGAGATACTCACAGTCCACTGTAAATGGACAGCGCCAATTTCAATCAGTTTTCCTCTCTGCTCATACTGATAAATAACTTTCTCAAAGAATCCATAGACAGCATATCAGTAGGATGCAATCATCTGTTCTTGTAATAATTGCTGTTAAATACCATTTTTTCAAGGATTCTTTTATGAGTTAATCAAAGTAATGTACATACATTGGCCACATTCCATGAGAGCCTTGCAAGATATAGTCTTTATTTTATGTCTGTCTCTGAAAAGAGAACTCTGGGTGTTAAAAGCTGGGCATTCCCTACTCCTTACCCCAAGTCAGTATTACAAATTTAGTGATGAAAATTCTGGTCCTTTTGCTACTTCTTTTATTACTCTTGAGCTTTCCTGGCCTTTTGGAACTATCTCCCCTAATCATCAAACACCAGATCCATGAGCAGAACATGGATCACATAAGCATCCTTGGTGACAGCTGGACATACCACTATTCTAGTGTTATGTGCCCTGATCTTCCTGACTCACAAAATTTAGGCATCCCCTGAAGGCAAATAAAGCATAAAGAACTCTGGCTATCTACAGGGCAATGCTGTAAAGCTGCTTTCTCTTAAAAAAAGGAGTACATTCATTAGACTCATAGATTTACAGTGGAGAATATTAAGCCTGAATTGCAGAGGCCAGATGTACTTGACCATGTACTCAAGGACCTATCCTTGACTGAAGAGTCACTTACCTGAGCCAGAATAACCTCTCAAGCTAGAGTGTGTAAGGCATGCCCATGCTGATGGCTTGAACTCATGGCTCTGGACTGGCAAAATTCTGTCTACTCTGCCCCCTCAAATACCTCTTCTAAAGACAAAGAAAAGCAAAAAAAGCTCATAATTTCACAGGTGGCTCACTTCAGTTGCTGTGCCGTGTGACACCTTTGAGCTGACTGCAGGTAGAACGGTGCCTCCTATAACACAGAGGTAAGGAAACAGGAACCTAAAAAGGCCACATATTTCAGACACAATACTGAAAAGGGAAGGATAGCAACTGAAAATAACAAATCTATCTAAAGGTGAACAGGGCAGTGCAGGCACAACCTGGACTTGTGAAGTCTTGTCCCAGGTAGCTCCATACTCATTTCCAGGTGCTAACTTTAAACACCACCTCAGTTCTGGGGTCTATGACCTAAGCCAATTCAAGTCAGAAAAGTGGTGTTCTAAAGAAGAAGGAATCCCTCTCAGTTCTTCAAAGGGCAGACAATATTTGAGCTGTGTGAAGGCATCACATGTACTTATTTTTCAGTATGCATCTGTGGTAATCTCTTCTCTATATAGCAAAGGGGTTTTTGAAAACATATTAATATACTTTAACAAAAATGAGTAATATCTTGTTAATTAACTGAAATTTGAGTTTACCTAGGGAATCACTTTGTCTCCTGTCATGTGCATCATTCTTGGTCCTTCTACTCAGGCTCTCCTTTACTGCACATTCTTTTTGAATTGTGAATTCCTATAGTTCTATTTAATGCTTTCCTGATTATGTGCTAATATTAATGTTAGAAAAGATCTTTATCAACCATTCTGCCAGTCTCTCTGTCTTGTAAATTTTAATCAATATCCAACACCTTTTTAAATCAGAAGGTCACAATGAGAAAATAAAATAGTGGCTGTTAGTAGTTCACTCTAAATACATCTAAATACTCAAATATCAATAAAATGTGAATCCCACAAAAAAATAAGAGCCTGGTTCTGAGTCTGCTTAATATAAACATCAATGATGGTAAAATTTTCATCTAAATTGGAAGACTTTCAGTAGCAAAACAAATATGACATAGAATTAGTGTCCCAGCTAAACAACCACTTTGAACAACCAAACTTGTAATTTCTTCCAAGAATGAATTCAAGTTAATTTGAAGAAAATTAATTTAAAAGAAAAATCCAGAAAAACAGTTTGACAATTATAAATTATATTCGTTAATTCTTTATCAACCCAATCATAAGACAGTCCTTCTATTATTTCCAAATAATAGGGTTTTCTACCCAAACTTAGAACACTTTATGGGTCACCTGGATCATTTGATTTGGAGTTTTTTAACATTAATATTATATATAATTCTTCAGTTCTAATAAAATAATGTGTAAGCTGAGCATTACCTTATAATTTTGGTGTGCAAGTTTTCACATTTAAATTTGAAATTATTTAATTTTAATAATAAAATGATTTTTCCTAACAAAAAATGTTTCATTTGGCCCTTGATAATAAAGGGTTGAGATGGTATTTTGTAATCATCACATGATAGCATGTCACTCTTTCCAAGTACAGAACATTAATATCCATTGAACAAATTTGCTTTTTCTGCCAAAGCACTCAGCAGTGCTAAGAACTGCCACCACGTTCTTAATAAGATATTTTTTAACTACCATAGCCAAAAATAACACATTTTTTAATAATTGAAAGATATATTATTTTCAAATTCTTTCCCAAGGCCCTGGTCACAGTGGTATTGTTCTGTTTAATTATACATTATTCTGCAGTAGTGGGACAGATACATTATTTGTAATAGATAAAAAATAGTACAGGAATAGGTGTTACTTATCTTTCCTGTGAATAAAATTCTTGATATCAAAAAGTGGGGTTTTTTTTAAGCAACTTACGAATTAAACTGCCTAAATTTGTAGTCTTGTATTTACCTGCTTTATTTTTACTTCAAGTATTTTGATTTAGTGTTAGTAGACAATTTAACATATCAAAGCTGTTTAAACTTGCAGGTAATAAGTCTTTTAGTATTTATGTTTCATCTTTTTCTCTCCTGACTAAATTCTGTAAGAAGTAATGTCTTCCAATTAAAGGGAAAGAAGTGGATGAGGGAGAAAGGAAACAGCAGAGAAGAGTGTTATAATTTCTTTCATTTCCAAGGCTATTTGACCTAAAAACTTATTTTTTTCATACTTGCCAACAATTTTGTATTTATTCTTTTAATAGTAATAAGACCATATGCTACATATATATATATTTTAATTAGACTGTTGACCAATTTTACTTTTTCTGTTCATTTCTATTGATATACAATATTGGCTGGACATAATTTTTGAACTATGTTAGAATAATATCTCTAAACACAACTGCATTTACCTTCAGTTCACAGTAACAGCCAAGGAAATAAATGGAAGAAAGGTTTAACCAACAAAGCCAACCTGGGCTTAATCTTCATTAAAGCAGATTAGATCTTCAATCAATAAGGTAAAAATAATTAGAAATGCAGCTTAAAAAAAAAAAAAGAAAACAAGAACCAACCATTATAAAGTTAGAATAGCAAAGTTGGGAAATATTTTTCTGGTTTTTATTTGCATTATCCAATGAAAAATGGTGTAATATGCAATTCCTTGCATTTCCCTAGCTGTAATAATGTGAATTATGTTTACAATAAATAGAGCAACCTTCAAACAAGTAAGGTGGAAAATATCTTTTTCCAAGAAAAGTGTGAGATATAACTGGTAAGAGTCAGAATTTTAATTTAAGCATGCTTTGTGTGAATAGACAGACAGAAGTGAGGATGATAAAATGGTCTGTCAGTGCTTAATAAAACCAAGCAGCATCCAAGGAAAATACATTACTTAAGTGAGAGTAAAGCCAAGCTTTCTCCTAAGTTTTAAATGCTGTCCTTTAAAAAGTTGTTAATGCTTATTGATAGTTTTTAGTCTGACACATTTTACAAAAGTGCTATATGCATCCACATGAAAATTCATTACATCCGCATATAAATTCATTATCCGTCATTCAAGAGACAGAAGTGATAATTTTGTAAAACCTATTGTTGCCTTTCTCAAAGTACTGTTTCTTCTAAAGTTGATATCAGTAATTTTTCTTTCTTTTTTTTCTTTCTGTTATTAAAAGCAGTGTGGATTTCTGAGTATTTGAGCACTAGGGAGTTTTTGCTTTCCTCATCGAAGTTGGGGAAAACATATCTTTGTTTAATTCAACTGATTCATATATAAAGATGACATCTTTTTAATTCTTTTTCTGAAATGACATTAGGGTAAGGGTAAGTGATGCTCCTAAATGTAACTACTTGGCTTGGCAAGGGTTTTGCTACACTTTTATCCTACTATTTAGTACTCTATTTTACATTAAAAACCTGCGCACAGAAATCCCTGAAAGCATCCGGTCAGTTCCAATAGTAAATTACAGCATACATCCAAAAATACTAAGCAAAGTTAGCACTATATCTCAGAAATACCAGACAAAGAACTCAAAGGTAAGTAGGAAAAAGAAGAAAAAAGCTCCACGCCCCAAGGTGGCTGCCTTTGTGCGCTTACCACCTTCACCTCAGCATGTGTGATACAGCCTGGCAATCACCCAGCCTTTTGGGACACCTCCATTAACTTCCTTCCAGTGGGAGGTCTCAATTTATTCATGGTCTTAACATCTGGCCCACTTGGGGAAGCCAGCTAGAGTGTGTCCCCCTGAAGGGGGACTGCCTTGACTTAGTTCCTTAGTACTGGGGAGGGGCAAGTTTGTGCCACCTACTGTTCCTGCCTCCAACTCTTGGCATTCAGTTTAGGCAGGAAATCAGTTTTCATTTGCTGCCAAACTGGAACCTCACACAGCAATACGTTCACAGTGCCATCCAGAACTTTGTAATAAAGCAAGTCTTGAGCACCTCTTCATATTTACTGAGCAATGAAACAACATGCCAGAATTAAAGGGTGTTTCTGAAAATAGTTTGAATGTGAATCAGAGGATATTTCAGCAGATCCAATGGAGTAATTACAGGGTAGGAAGAACAAACAGACCGTAATAGATAAGTGAGACAGGCAATCATAGACAAAATGTTTACTTCCCTGCTGATGGATGAATAGAGCAAAGGGTCACCTAGGTGGTTTTTTTATTTAACTTTTTTTCTGGCAGATTTTTTCTTGAAATCAGGCTGAACAGATAAGACCAGATTTAGCATTCTTTTTAGTATGAAAGAGTTCTGTGGAAGTCTTCAACCACCATATAAAATAGCTTTTATTATGGAAGGATGGTAATTTTGTCCAATTTATAAAAGGAAGGATGAGACACAGGGTTAACTTAAACCCACAGCCAAATTGAGCCGGGGCAACAAAAACCTTCCAATTCTTAATCATGTTTTAAGCAGTGTCAAAGCAGTTGCCTTTGCTAGGCTGTAATCAAGTGCTAGGAAAAAGCCTTTGACTGAAGCTCCCAGAAATTATGTCTTGGAGTCATTAAGCCTTTCGTGACCAGTGACAAACCAATTTGATAAAGGCATGATCTCACTAGGACAAAGTTGGAGAAACAGGTAGTAGTTTTATGACTCCATTTTACATAAACAGGGACATATTTGGACCCAAGCAATAAACCCAAATTTTCTTTTTTGATTTTTTTTCACTTGAATGATGAATTCTCATGTTCATTTCTTCAGTGCATCTTCGACTTAGGAATTCATAAGATCTTCAAATTTCAAAACTGCTTACTTGCACTACTAAGCAAGTTTAACCCTCTGCTTTCTGTCACATGTCATGTACCACCTACTACTCGCCTTCCAACAGGATGTGCCCAACAGTGCATCACACACTCCACAGAGAAACCTGGAAATATCGCTGCAACCAGTTAGCATATATTCAACAGCAAAAGCCAAGTCTTCGAGTGGCTTGAGAATTCAAAGAAATATTAGAAATACAAAGTAACCTGTGGCAAATGGAATGATTATCTGCTAGCAAGGTAGGCAGAACTACCTTAATGAACAGACTTCCCTTAAAAGACAAAAAGACAATCCACAATAATTTTTTTTTCTGTGCTTGCTTTTTACCTGATGTAAATTAGAGACCTTTTCTTAAAAAAAACCCCTCCTGAGATAAAATTATTATCCCTTTCATTAAAAAAATGGCAAAACAAAACAGTTTCATTTCATAAGCCACCTCTCCTCATGTCAAAAATTATTTTTAACTGTTCCTAATTTTTGTCAAATGAGTCAGATAATTAAGCATTATTTCAGCAGAAGTTAATTTGCGCTTCTGATTTTTTTATCTTGTCACATAGACATACTTTGACTTCATGTGAACAACAACTCTGAGCAACTCTTAAAGAGTCCTCCTTCAGCAGGAGGCTGGACAAGCTGACCTCCGCAAGTCCCTTCCTAAATCATCCTCTGATCCTATTCTGGTAAACTGGCTATGAACCAGACCACTCCTTCTGCTTTCACCATTCAGAAAATGTTGCTAAAAAATATGGCAAAAAAGACCTCCAGACTAGCCTTGCTTTGTGATGGCAAAATATATTATTGTATATTTAAAATAAAAGATATATAGAAAAAGGGATTTGCTTCTGAGGGGTTTCTGACTCATGTATACATTTTTTCATTTTTCTCCTGCCAAAATTTCTGCTTGATCATGACAACTAGCATTTTACAGAAAGAAAAAAAAAAAGGAAAAAGAAAACAAAACTGATAAATTCTGGCATGTGATAGATTCCTGGTGGGGAGTACAACTGAATGTGTACATCTGAATTTCAGAAAGGAGCACTAAAATTCCTCTTTTGATTCCTGAAGTTTAGTTCGCCCATAATTTTGAATGTGTGACATAATCAAAATCATGACACTGTCAACAGCAGTGAGAAGAGGAGCCTGAAAATTCCATCTCAGCACAGCTCATAGTAATATTGCAGAAGTTTAATTCTCCTAATCCTGTCATTTCTTCTGTCTCAAAAACAAATACCAATGTACCCTTTGCTACTTGCACCTAATTCCCTTTTGCATGTGCTAATTTCACTGTGACCACTACAAACAGGCAAAGGAACTGAAGTTTTGCAGGCAGGCAGAGCAACGAAGCAAAATGACTACTGTTTTTAAAAGGTATTAAAAGCTGTATCAATGCCTATCGATTTCCTCCTCATTTCATCCTCTGTGATGAAATTCTCTCCTTCATCCTCTGTTGAAATTCTGACCATCCTGTAGGATGAACAGTTGCCTCTGGGCATCCTCTGTACAATTTGTTCCCATACCAGTGTTTCTGTCAATTCCTGGCTCATTTACGAACTGCACAATTGATTATGAGATTCTGAGGACCAAATCTCATTACTCAGGAACAAAAAAATATGTTTTGAAATTTCATGGCAATACTAGCTTAAAATGTTTACAGGCCCACAAGCCTATTCAGCAGACTTGCACAGCTCTGCATCACTTTTCATTCCCCAGGATTTGTAAATCAGAGATCATTCTTTCACTATTTGCAAAACAGCATATGTGATCAAATTTCTCAGTCATGTTAAAATACAGGTGGAAATATATTTAAGAGAAAACAAAATTTGAGAGCTGAACTGATATAAATGGTATGCAATACACTCTCTTCAGAGAGCCTTCTGTAGCACATCCTACTATTAGGTGTTTTGGAAATTAGCAGAAAAGATTAACTGAAATCTCTACACATCACTAGGACAACATTTTGTAAAGAAGAAAAAAAAGTGGTTTCAAGTTGCATTTGTAGACCAAGTAACTCCTGACAGAACTAATCTTGCTGTATTGCCTCTGGAACTGTTTGAAAGCCAGGTATATCAAAGTACCCTTGGTCAAAGTACGTGCTGCAGCAACAGAAAAACTGCATGCAAGAACAGCAGAACAGATGGCCCTTACAGGCATTAAAGATGATTATATTCCATTTACAAAACAAGGAATCTTTGTTTTTAAGGTTTACATCTCAAAACAACAAAAAAATCAGTCTGACTTCACTGATTTGTCTCCATAGAAACGAGAAGAAAGACTTAGTTTACAGATGCTGATGCTCTGCTCACCAAGTCACTCCACTGCATTTGGACTGCATCTGGTTTAGTTTTCAAACTTACAAGTTTCAAAAGCTATGTTAAAAGTATTACTTTTAACTGCTTATTTGACACATTCCAGTATTTTTGGTGCGGAATTAAAAAATAATTAATTTAAAATGCATTTCTATTACATAAGGAAAGTGAAAGTGCTTTTATCATTAAAGCACTACCTTGGAAGAATCCAGTACTGGGGGAAAAGGAATAAAGATATTGAACTATGCTCATTTCCTTGCTCATTTCAAGGTCAAAACATATAATGTCAATACAATATGTTTCAACCCAGCAGTCAAACAAATCATCTTTTTTGGCTCTCTCTTACATTTCTTCTAGAAATAAATCTTTGTGGGAGCTGGTGAGCCTAGTAACAGAGGGACCTGTGGAGGAAAAGATTTTAAGAGGCACTCCCCAGGTTAGAGTGACAGAAAGAGGCTTCTCCCACAAGATACCCTGTTCTGTTCTGTTAACGTACCCCAGTTCTGCCCTCCCTGCTCATCCACGGCCCCTTGTCCCTCAGTCACTCCCTCCCTGTTCCCCATTGCCACCCATACCCAAATCCAGCCTGTGCAGTGTCCCCTGCCCCCTGATGCTTGGTCCCTGATGCTCTCTCCACCCCTACCACCCCATACTTAACCTGTACCCACCCATGATACTCTACCTTTGTCCCTGGAATCGTCCATGTGCGTGGCAGGAATAAACATCTCTGTGGAACCCCATACAAAGGCTCTTCCTGCCTCTTTGCCATCAACCACATTAAGAGCTATGGGGGCTCGCAACAAGTCTTGTTTATCCAAATGTCTAAAATAGGATTTCCCTGCCTAGCTGTTTGCCTAGAAAGGTGTTAGTATTTCCCTATTGATTTTTGGCATCTGTCAGTTTAGTCTCTCCTTTCTATATAACATGCACAATGTTTTCAGGCATTTGTCTCTTCCATTTGCAGGCAGAATGAAACCACTGAGTTAGGAATTTTGTGAATGTTACCATCACAAAATTAAGTCACTGTTTAAAAGCTGTTGCTGCTATAACAGACCTAAATTTTCCTGTTCTGGGGAACATTTTGTACTGCATGAGGTTTCATACATTCCAGCTGCCACTTGTATATGAAGTCCTTACATTTGTTTCCAGCCTTTGATTCTTTCCTTCTCACTTTCACCACATTAAATTTTCTATGTGCATTTTGATTCTTTTTCAGTCAAGCAGTAAGACACAGCAGAGTGGAACTCTTGGCTTCTGATGCTTGCCAGAAGGTGTTAGGAGGTATGTAGCCAATGTAATGCTCAGTCTGATCCATTTTTGAGAAAGGATTTAAAAATTAAAACTGATTTTTGAGAAAGGATTTAAAAATTCAAACTGACAGTTCAGAACAGAAAAAAAGAGCTTGAGGGTTTGACACCCCTATGACCACCAAAAAAAAAAAAAAAAAAGATTTCTTAAGGAAAGCAAGTATTTATTATAAAGGTGTCAAGTAGATGACCAAATGAAATTTTAGCCTTTAAGTAAGAAAGTGACTCTGTATATAGTGACATTAAAGTAGGGATAGAATTAGCAAAACTATGTGACTCACTGAAAGACATTTAAAGCCACTTATGTGACTCACATGGGGAGAAAAGACAGATCAAGAGGGTACAGAGGGAATGTGCATCATGTGAAGACTACTGGACTCCTCAACATCAGCTTCCGTCACTACACGGGTGAGGTGACAATTCTGTCAAGTAGCACAGATGGAGTAACATCACCCATTAAAAGTAGTGATTTTCTTCTGAGGTTAACCCTAACAAAAACCAATTAATTGGTTTTATAGAGTACGCAGCCCAGAAATGCAGATACTTCCCTTATAGCACCTTCTGAAATCATTGCTTCTTAGCAGCCACAGCTGAATGACACAGTATCAGCCAGACCAAAACACATCTCCACGAAGGACTTGTCTGAAGGGATGTGGGGAGCACTGGATGAAACGAGAAGTTAAGCAGTGATGTTTTCACATTCATTGGATACAGGAGAAAAGACTAGGGAAGCTCTCTGTGGGGGTGGAATTCCCTATTTTCTTCCTACTAATGTGCACAATGAGTGTGATGAATACCATATGCCCAGGGAATGCAAAAAGATTAAGAGAATGAAAGAAGGAAGAAGAAATATTCATAAAGACCTGTGCTGTATGCTGTGTATATAGAATTATCCTGTGTATACATGGGTGAAGAAGGGAATAGTCGGGGCAATATCCCAACGACCAGTGATATGAAAGAAATCAGGTTGATGGAACGGAAATGTTGTCCCCCAACAATGGCAGCATCTTCTGACTTGTCATAAATCTAAGTAATGTTTTGAGCTACCAAAACAGGGATCAGTTCATTGCTGTCCAAGAATAATTTACTTTCTAGAAGGTATAGTTTTGCATTCAGACAATATAGGGAATACACATTGTTATGGTAGCAGTTTAAAAAATGGCAATGTAATACTACTTGCTTCCCTGGTTTCATTATCTGACAAAACATGTTTACCTATTTGCTTCCAGTGAAAAATGCAGAATAGATGTGATTCCTGTTTAAATAGGAATTATGTTATTTGCTGTTTAGTGGACCCAATAAGGATTATGAGCTTCTAGAATATTATTTTTAACATGGTCTATATCGGTCTACATCAAACTGCAGGGCAACTCTTCAATTTTACCTGGAGTTTTGTTCATTTTGCCATAACTCCATAAGGTCAGTATTCAACTAAGAACCCATTTGTTAAAACAAAGCAAATTAAAAAATTGAAATGTTTCTGTTCAATGCTTTGACAGTTATTTTCCCATCAAATTGCAAGGGTTGGATAAAATATGTTTTCCATGGCTGTGAGCTTGCTACAGAAGTCAATCCACCACTTATATCCAGAAACATTAATTTATGCCTTTCCATTGAAAAGATGCCTAAACTTCAAACATGCAAGCTTGTTCTCAGAATCATTCCTACTTAGAGACTCAGTACTAGTAATTCAAAAACGTGGTAGTTTAAAAACTTGAAATACACTCATATTTTATAAAGTATTATAAATACTGTAGAAAAGGGAAATTTGTAGTATTAACAGATTAAAATCAGTGGTTATTCATCCATTTCAATAAATTATTACATTTAGAAATATAATAGCATGAGAAAAACTATGTTTATCCTACCACAGATCCTTCTCACTAAGGCAGAGCATCAAACCGAGAATTGGTTTCACAGCAGCATCAAAGAAAATCTGCCTCAAAGAGGACTCTGGAAGAGATCATCTGGTCCACTTCTTGTCTAGAGTCACAAAAAAAGACTATATTGATCCTTCCTGACTTGTCCAACCTGTTTTTAAACCCCCAGCCACAGAGATTCCACAGACTTCCCAAGACAAGATTTTTACTATGGTCAAAACTCTTCTGTCTCTTGGGAATAAGAAGCTCAGTGAACAGATTGTTTGGAGAAACTAAAACAAACTTTAAAATTCCAGTGTGCTGTGCCACCTATCTCAAGGAGGAGAAAGGGGTGAAGCAAGCAGAGATGATGATGCAGGAGTGCACACATGATTTATGCCTATTTTAAAGTCTCTGTGGTTTAGATTCATATCTGACCAAGTGTCCCTACAAGTGAACATCTGCATGAATAAAGCATAAGCTGAGAAACAGTGTTCGATTACATACAACTCTGGTTAACTTCTACAAAGTCTATGAATACCCAAGGCAGTTCAGCTCCTCTCGATGACATGATTTCTGGGACAGAAGATTCCTGGGACACAAGAGCAGAAGTCATTGGTTGGAGAAGGAGCCACCAGGGAGTCTAAAGAAAGCTAAGGTGGATCTGGCTTCCACCCAAGTCCTCATGGAAATGACTCTTCTTTGATGAGCCAGAGGAATGGATTAGGAAAACTGTGAGGAACAGTGCCAAGGAACCGAACCAGACAGAGATCACCCAAAAAGCAGAAAAGACTCTGTGAAGAGGGAATGGAATTAGTAAAACAAATTGGCAATTGGAGATAACCAAAATGTTGAGAGTGGGGGTGGCAACCATGGCTCATACAGAAAACGATGGAGGAAAAGCCAAGACAACATCTGGAAAATACAGAGAACCGGAAGCCCATATTAAGGGCCAGAGGAATTATGATCTTTTTTTGAAAGAGCTTTATAAATGATGCTCTAGACAGAATAAGACTACTTGAAAAACCTCTGAGTTCCTTTGATAGGCACCCATGAAATAAAAGGAAGTCTGTGGTCACTGTACTATTTAAATATTATCCTTCAAGGTATTATCCAGAAAGAGCTTCATTCAGAAATTCTCATGCGATATGACCTTTTGAAACCACCTACAGAGAAATCATGTTGTATTTTCTGAACAATATCTGTAAACAAAATCTTTTCTAACCTGCATGTAAGTGTACCAGACATACATTTAAAGCAGTTGACACATTTAGAATGGAATTTCTTCATTTACAAAAAGTCATATACAAAAGCTTTAGGATGGTGAGAGGAGAGGGGGTTGAGACTTACCCTGCTCTTCCAATTACAAAAATCTTAATTTTACTCTGACTTTCCAAACCAGTAGACCATTTAATAAAACTTGGGATAGATCTCTTAGCATAAACAATTCCTTCATTTATACAACTGAGTCTAAATCTTTGAAAGATTGGTTTTCATTTGTCAGAATGTTTTCACACAGAACTCTCATTCCTGCTAAGTCCAACTCTGACACTCTGGAGAAAAATTATTTTGGTAAATGTCTGGTCAAACTACCACTAACTAACATTTAATTCTTTAAAGTAGCACAATACACAGAAGAAAAACAAAACAGAAAATCATGTAAAATGTTGTCAAGTTTAAAAGCATTCAAAACTTTATGTCATTATTGTTATTGTTTTACCACTTCAGTTAAATGACAGGGTCTACATTTTGCTGTCATAAGTTTGTTTGCCATTACCCAGGGATTTTTTGGCCAAACAAGGGCCAGAATTGCTGTGAAACCAATTCTCTGTTGGCATAACTTTATTGATTTCATTAGACTTCTGTCAGCACAAAACATTGGCCACTGTTTAGCCTCAGAAGAAAAAAAAAATAAAAAGCCACATCATCTGCTTTTATTAAAACATAATTTTAACCTGAAAAGTAGAGATGAGTGACAGGATCCACTCCTAAATCTAACAAAGTACATGACTGGGATTTGGTAATCTTGCCAATTCCATCTCCAATCAATTTTTAGTTGTGTTTCTGTATCAAAAAATAAAAAGTTTGTAGGAAGTTAAACATTATATGTCTTGAAGAGACAATTTTTTTTTTTTTATTGTGAGACAGAAATCCATGACACATTTAATTCTGTTTATTACCAATGCCAATGACATGCTATAACATTTCTCTGCTATGCTTTAATTAATTAAGCAGCCTTGGGGGAAAAAAAGGCAGTAAGAAATGTTCCAGTACTTCTCACTATAGGATGATGCCCTAAAGCCCTGTGAATGAGAAACGAGTATGTTCTGGAAAGAGAAGTTCACTGTATCTGAGGTTGGTGGACAAAAGAATTTCCACAAACACCAGCTGCAGGAAAACTCACATAAATGGAGAGTAGTTGTACCCAACTGCAATCCAGAGAAACTGGATGTAGGTGGTGGGCAATTTTCCTTCAGTGATAGCTGGCACCTTGATCTCTTCCTAAGCACAGCTTGGGAGTTGTGCTTCATTATACTTGCTTTGTCTCTGATGAAGATTAGCTGTGGCTTGAAACAGAAGCGAGAATGAAACAAAATTATTTCGAAAGACAGTCATTAGAAGTATCAGTGCAACAATAGTACTCCAATTAAGTGCTTCAAGACCATTTTATGATTTTAAATATATTTCTTACTGGTTATCTGCTTCCCACAGAATTTACCTGACTACAAAGTCACCAGAAAAAAGACTAAATAAATTTGTAACACTCACTCTAGGATTCTGTAACAGAAGGTCTCAGCCTTACTTCTGCAAGTCAGACTACAGATGTTCAGTTTATTCACTGCCACTATTCTTTCCAGTTTAAAAATTGTTTGAGAAAGCACTGGGTCAGTCAAGACCATTATGGCAAAAGTGCAGTATGTTCCACAAGACAGCATAAGTGGTTTTTTCATGTAATGCACATAGTGATAAAAAGGCACAACTCTGCAAAAGCATTCAGGAGAACCAGAGTGCAATATGTTCTTATATGACTTTTTGTCATGACATCACCACCATTCAGCATGATTTAGACCTTCTGCAAGTATGCTCATGAGGTGAAATTGGTTGTCCTCCTCCATTCCAGTTCTTTCCTGTTTCTGAAGTGAGAGGTCTGAACTTCTCCAGTAATCCTTCACAGCATGGTGTTGCAAACCTCTCTTTTGAGGACTATTGTCTGAACACAATCTACCAGGCATGTCACTGCACTACAGTTGTCTGTGGGACTGATCTGCTTCAAATTCACCTCCCTATTTATATGTGGAACACTTTTAAGCTGGAAGAATGCTGATGTTTTCATAAAATCAAGTTGCTCTCACTCAAATAATACACATAGAAATCAACAACTGTTGCATATGTAATGCACAGGTAGTTCTTAGGAAAAGGAATACATGACTATTTTTTGTAGGAAATAGTATCTTTAGGATCTAAACATGAAACATAAAATCTGTTTTGACACAGCCTAAGTGATAGTTTTAATACTGACATAGTTTATTCTTACACCTCATAGGGACTTGGTGGCTTAAGAGTCCCTAGGACGGACTCAGATGCTTGGGTTCTCTTCTGAGTCTCACTATCAGCCTTTGAGGATCAGGAGGTATATTTCTGATCTCTCACCTCAACTTCCCCTCTCTTCAGTATCAGAAGAAAAACACATATCTTCGAGTAATTTGTTGCAAGAACTGCTAAGAAAGTTGGATATGAGAAGTGGATGCTGTGACCTTCACACTTCAATGCCATATACCAGGCATGTTCCCCACATCTGAAGTGGCTCTTGCATTTCTGGAGGGGAGGAGCCACATACTCACAGGAGATACAGACATATAAATGGTTTGGATCATGTAAGTTTAGTTTTTGTTCACAGAATACCATCCATTATTCATCTCTTAAAAATGCCTGTATCTTCATCTGCTGAAAAGCCATTCAAATTATATTCCAGCTCTACTTGTATCCAATCATTTCCAAAGAGGTAAGGATAGACAAGAAATTAGTCTGGTTGTTTCAGGAAGTTGAGAGGAACAGGGTTTTCTGAAGAAGAGGGGCTTCTGGCTTCTGAGACTCACTGAGTCTCAGTTTCGCAAGTATCCAGTTACTTTCTGCAAAATATTGTCTAAAAAACTTGGAGTAAGGAAATGGGGTGCCAAGAAACCTGTGTTACCTGACACTGCTGTGTTACCGAACTGTTTGCCATGTGCTCCCCACATTTCAGGCAAATGAATGGACTAACGTAAATGATTAACTTTTTATCTTTCTTTAAATGTGTTACCAAGTTTGTAAACTAAACCATTTGGAATACCAGGAAGCAACCATTTTCCTCCTGTCATTGCTGCATAATTTCACTGAAGAAAACCATAATGAATACAAAATTAAAAGATGCATAATAGTGCAAATGCACAGGACTCTTCAATAAAGGTAGACAGTCAGATTTAGCATTTCTTAGCTGTCAACCACACAGCTTCAAGATTTAAATAACTTTAATACATCCTTTTAATTAAATAGGAAATTACATGCAAAACAGGAAAAATACTTAAATGAGCTATTTTTAAATTCAGTAGCCTCTAACCATAGATCGTAAAAGCTAACATCCCCAATATTTAAAATCACAGACACCACCTGGCTTAAAAGACTGAACAGGACCTCCTGGAGGCAGACAACTGGAAAAAGCATGCCTGGAGAAAGGTAGACTTTGGCAGTCTGTTTGGGGCATGGGAGGATTCTCCCTCAGCCCACTCAAAAATTTCTGGACCCCAGAATTGCCCCCAGGAACAAAAAACTGTGACCAGGTGCTCCAGTTAGAACATCTGCTGCTGCCTGGATCTGCCAAGGCAACAGCATTCAGCTGTGACGTTTCCAAATCACAAAGCTAGTACTCAGCTCACTCCTGACAGTGTCAGAGCTGGCACTCCCAGTGACTTTCCCCGTAAAAATGTCCCTCCCACATATGCCTCCAAAAACTCTGACTGCCACTCTTTAGGTCACTGACGAGAAGGTGTCCCATATGATATCACTGATGCCAGTCGTTGGACAGGCAAGAAGGGCAAAGCAGCTCTTTCAAGAAAGGGGACACATGCAATTCCAATTAAACTCTCTTGGATCTTTATTCTTCTACATATAAGAATATGGTCATGTAACTGCTCAAGTTGGTGTTCCAGCCCACTCCCTATGTACCAAATGTACCCAAACACTATTTGCAAAAATTACTCCCTCCATTGCTAAGAAATGAAGCTTTTAAATAACCCTTAAAAACAGTGTTTGAAAGAAGAACAAGGGTTTTTTTTTCCTTCCATCTCCGAAGGAAATTTGAATCCAGAAATACAATTGTGGTACACCATAAACACACCATAACATGGCCTTGACCACCACATCCTCCAGTCAAAACACTGCTTAGTTCTGGTATCCCATATGTATTATGGGGTCCTTCTTTGCATGGCCAAATTCAAACTCCAGTACCTTTTAGGCACAAATCACCCTTTTTCCTGGACAGCACTAGCAATGTGTCCTTTTCTCCCAGAAAAGCTCATGGGAACTTTTTTAATCAGTGACATGCTCTTTGTCAAGACAAACTACTTGGGAACACTAACACTGAAAGGTCTACAGTCCAGTGCCATAAGTGATGATTGTCTGAAGTCCTTTACAGAACCAGCTATCAAAAATAAAACTTTTCATAAGAATAGACAATTATATCAAGCCAGTCAGTTTGTCCAAAAAAGGCTGTCAAAAGAACACATACTGAAACCTATCCACTGATGAAGCAGTTAAAATCATTAATAAACATAAATCTCTGTAATATTAAATACACCATCTACTTTCTATTCACCATATCTTTTTCATAATAATGATACTGAAACACAAATATTAATAGGACACAGTCTGCATAAGCCATTTTTTCATAAAGAGCATTCTTTCAAATAAAATATACTTCAGCTCATTTTCAGACTGTAAAGAGCATAAAAATTCAAACACACTTCAGAACACTTATTTGCTTTGACAAAACTCACACAAAGGTTTGTTTTTTCTCTGCAATGGATAAGCTTGTCATCCCAGACTAAAGAAAGACAAAAGGTGAAGGAGATGCTTCTCCCCACCTTGTTTTGCTGTTGGTGACAACCTGAGGGGCTACATTCCAGCTCTGATAGGTGCTGTAAAAGCCTTTCACCTTCATATCCCCAGCATACTCATTTTCACTTTTTAAACTAGCACCTATTTTTCATCAGTAGTATCTACAGATAAAGGTGCTCAAAATGAGGGCTAAGCAACTAAGGGTCATATCATTTAATAAATTACTTTTAAAATGCTTCCCTTCCATTAATCTCCCCTGCAGCTTTTGTGCCTAAGCATCCTCCTGCCTCACTCGCCACTGCTATGAACACACACACTGCATTTGGAACCACAGCAATTTTCAGTGTATCAAAGACTGCTTGATTTTACCTAGATCAGGCACCAACAGCATAAAGCTGAGAATAATACAGGCTTTAGCTTGTGCTTTCTAAGTCTGCCGGGACCTCAAGCACTTAGCAGGGCAATGAACCTGCAATGAGGTCTATGCTATCATGATTTCACTTCTGCTAGAACCTGAGGAACCTGTCTTGAGGTGAATATGGATGCTATTATCACACCTACACATCCCTGCTCCAGGAGTAAATGTCACAAAATGCCAGGTTCTGAAATCCGGACTAAAGCAAACTAGGTCAGGGCAGAAGTGCCACCTCCATTTTCATCAGTAGCCTCCTGCCCTATTTTTAACTTGGTCTTTTTAGGAGGCTCTGTCTCCTATGGCCACATGTGCAACAGCTGAGTCTTTGCAAACATGGCCTCTGACAGAGAAGAGGCTTATACTTGTTCTCAAAATCCAGGGCTTTGAATTTCACTTTGGATCAAATGGCAATCAATGCAGGTCACAGGCTGACTTTCCTTCACACTTTTAGCAAGAAATGCTGCTCAATGAACAATCAGCGTGTCAGACCTCCCTTCAGTATGAATACAAAAGCACAGTTGTTAGAGCCTTTCCAGCTCAATTTCGATAGCTCTGCCTAAAGACACTATTCAGTTTCTGTGCAAAAAGCACAGCTCAAAATGTCCTCCAAATTCCATTTTCAAGTTCCTAACTCTCTCAAACTGGTATATAGGACCATACATCCAATAAACTCACATGGATACATAGCTACGTATTACATCAGTTCTTTAATTTGGATTTATTTTGTTATTTCTAAATCTATTCCTTGTCAATTTAATTTTTCACTTGTGTTCTCTTCATAGTTTAAGACCTTACACATTGGAAAATAATGGCACTTACATCCTTTTGCCCTTCATGTTGTATATGATAACACTTCTGCCTGTGAAACCTACAACTAACACTGACATTATATTGCTGAACTAGTCTTAAAATAGGTACAGCACCCACAGCAACCACAGCTTTGGAGAAAGAAACAGAAAAATCTTTCACTGGCCTGAAAAGCAGCAATTAAAGTTTCACAGCAACTGCTTATGGAAAATCACACTGTGCCACCATTTTTCAGTAGAGGTAAAAAGTATTTCAGTTTGGAAGAAAAATGACTTATAAAATCTTAATAACTATGAAAATAACCAAAGATAACAAATATAGTTCTGAGCAAAGACAAACCTTCTTCATAAGTTGCTGTCTATGTCTATGCTGTCACCAAATTGTCTTTTGATCTCACCAACTACAAGCAGTGCAATCATACTGTCACATGTCCCAGCTGGCAGTTCCCATGGCCCATTCTGTAAGAACATCTGAAGTGTTCCCACTTCAGCTGGCCAAGGAA
Organism: Vireo altiloquus; assembly: GCA_013396875.1. Lineage (NCBI taxonomy): Eukaryota > Metazoa > Chordata > Aves > Passeriformes > Vireonidae > Vireo > Vireo altiloquus. Next base: position 296,893 of record VZRF01001859.1, on the reverse strand, counting down.
GTCTATGCTTAGTTTAGTTTTTCTATCTTCATTAACCACAGATGCAGTAAAAAAGATTAAACAAAAAATCCAAACCAAACAAACAAAGAAACCCAAACCCAAACAAAAACCACAAACAAACAAAAGCCAAAACCAAAAAAAAAACCAAAAAAAAACCAAAAAACCCCACAAAAAACCCAACCCCCCCCAAAAAAAACCACCCCCCCCAAAAAACCCAACCCGAACCCAAACAAACAAAAAACAAAACAAAACAAAAGAAGAATTCACTAAAATTGATTTTCCACTATACTACAAAATAACTCCACAGAGAAATAGCAATTATGTGACAGGAACTAATGCTGTATGCCACTTTCCCTTGCACACAACATAGGCCAAATTTATGCTAAGAAAGCCTGAGGCAATATGCAACTGTCTGAGGTCAGAACTACTATCTGCAAATAAAAAGCAACAAATACATTGTCTTCTCTGAATGGAGCATAAATCCTTTGGGGATTTGATTGTTTTTGATTCAGTCTTCCTCCTCTTATCGCATATTCTTAAAGATCAGGAACAAAATTATAAAATAAAGATGTCCCTCACATTGCAAAGAGAATGACAGTATCTACTCAATTTCTTCTACACCCCATGATACATCAGGCAGATAAAAAGGCCACTGAGGAGGACAGGAGACTCAGTGACTCAGACCACAGTACTTGGCTTCTCTCTTCTTTGTTTGTGACTCCATGAGGGATCACCTCTTACTTTTATCCCAGTGGGATAAAAGGCAAAAAAATTATGGGAACTCCCTCTAAAGCACCTGGAAACATAATGGGAGGGAAATACAGCAAAGAAGTGTCGGGGGAAAGTAAAAGGACAGAAACATTTACATCTGCTCTTCTTTATTGCTCATGGTACAATCTCTTTCTCATTTTTATACAAGATTTATTAGAAAAAGCAAATCAATCAGATGGACATCTGTCATTTTCTTTACCTTCAGGCCTTCTCTCCCTAGAATATGATTGTTCAACAACTGGTCCAGGCAGCAGATCTGACACAGAAAGTGCCTTTAAGATAATGAGCTGCATATTGAGCAAATAAATCTTTTGTTCAGCTTGGGACAGGCAAGGGAAGTGGAGGTTTGTCAGAACTGACTGGCAGGGAAACACAGCTATCTTTGGCATTAGTGACTCAAACAACTCTGCCTGTCCATCTCTGGATATGAACGTCATTGGTGCTTAGACATCAGTCACTTGGAAAAAGGAATCACTCTGGCAGCTTAAAAAGTAGCTTGTTTTAAACAGCATTAGCCTCAAATACCACAGCTTTCTAGAGGGATATTGAAAGAGTGTTAGAAGTTCTCCACGTGGTACCCGTCAGCAGTTACTGTTGCTGTCTGTATCAGGAGAGATCCGCAATGAAACGGGACAGCAAATGTCAAAATAAAAACATGAAAAACAAAGCAGCAAACAGAAACAGAACTGCAGTAAGACATTTTGACTATTCACTTAGAAGAAACACAATTTCATCATTAGTGAAAAAATGGGCCCAAATATGCAAAGAAAGGGAAATATGTTATACATTGGAAACCAGCCTGCTGATGGAATGTTAAGAAACATCAGTGGATGCAGTTCACTGAATAGCTGGGTAAGGGAAAATATTATTCATACAACATAAGGTTCAGCCCCCTGCCAGTTATCTGAGATCTGACCCTCTTTTCTATGCTCCCTTCCTCCCATATACACACACTTTCAGTGACTAAAAACATGGGGGAGTAATGAAGAGGTGAAAGAAGGTGTTTCACTACCTGGATCCCAGCCACGAAAGAGTTACCTGGGGCTGCTCTCCTGAAGTGCTGGGCAGCCCTGGACTGCAACAAAGTCAGCTGGACATTCAGCACAACTGTCGAAAAACCAATTGGAAGCAAGCAAAACTCCTGCACCCTTCACACTTATTTCCCTCCCCAGGACTTTGTACTGAATTTTTTAGTACTTATTTTTTTTCCAGAAGAGAGAATTCAAATTATTTCACATCTCAGTGGTAACATGGCTTCAATACTCCAGTTAGGAGTGAAAAAGTGACAAGCAGAGAAAATTGGTTTTTAAAAAACATTTAATCACTTAGTATTCACATCTTTGAACTGCTGCATGAAGTGCTACCCAAAAGCTAAATATTGTTAAGAGACTGCTTGGCTCTGTTTATTCTGTCAGCACCCTTTATCACCAAAGCACTGACAAAACTTGCAGCCACTGTTCATGACATTAACAGGAACATGATAGCAGAATATACAGCAGAATATTAAAATTGAAGGAGCTTTCAGTTTCCCTTTATGCAATTAACCCAGCAACAACGGCATTTTGAAATCACACTACTAATCAAAAAATTCATATTTGGGGCAGCAAAGCACTGAAATGCTATGTTGTTTCTTATGTAGGGGGATTTAACACTGCTAACTGCAGAGTCTATAAATCAGTTCCTCTACAGAAGTCCAAAGTCATAGGTGCCAAATAAAAATATTTTTCTCATAATCCCATTCTTGTTCTTTTCATGTTATTACTGGACTTCCTGGATAAATTGTTGCTAAAATGAGTTTGCTCTTTTTTCCTACACAATTTGCCAAACCAACTGCTGGAATGCATTTGTATTGTCCTCTTACTAGAAGAATTCCTGTAACATTCCCATTGACCTAATTGCAGGTTTTGGCCTGAAAAGATGACACGTTTCTGTGAATCTGGTAAAGCTGTTGAAGCAGGGATACTAGAAATGAAGAACCCTTCTGGCCCCTTTCATCAAGCTCCAGGCTGAATCCCCTTAGGAATGTGATGGCATTTCTTCTCCCTGCTTTTTTCTAAAATCCTATTCTAAGCTGCTNAAAAAAAAAAAAAAAATCTGGCCGAAATAACCCAGAAACTTAAGTAAAGACAGCTGGAAAGATGAAAGGGTGATAATGTTTAGATGTAAACTAAGCGACATGTTCCAACAACTGGCAGGGACTAACTTCTGCCCCAGAAATGTATGTTATTAAAGAATACAGTGTTAGTCAGGAAATCCCTGAAACCACAATACAATTACATTGGTTTAAGTCTTTATTTGGAAAGCATCATCATTACTTAGAGAAAAACAGAGTTTTCATATTTATATGCCCTCAGTGTGGTACCTCTTACAGCAAGTCTTTTTTCTCATAGCAGGAGAAGAAAAAAATAATCATCACAAAACTGATGATTGGAGATAGTTTAAAGTCTGGGTAGATACCATAAGCCATTATTAGGGAAGCAGTTAAAATGAAAAAATATATAAAAATGTGAGCAATATTGCATACTGTATTGGATTTAAAACAGCTTGCATAGCCTCCAACCCAAAGCAACTTCTGCTTTTTCTCCTAATGCAGATGAACCTTGCTCTAGGCTAAGTCCCATTTTATGGTAGACACAGTGCCTGTAACATGTATTCTTTAATCTGGAAAAATCTTTGTGTGTGCCCACAATTTCATTTAGAGTCACGGTTCAGGGACCCACACATACACTCTATTGTATCAGTGTGCTGTGTTCCAAACATAATTCTAGTTTTAATATATACTCCCAATTTTCTAAGCTTCTGTCATCATTGGGGCACCCTTACCTGTGCAGATCTTCCCATCGTAGGTCTCGCACACCCAGTCGTGGCACTCGCAGAGCGGGCCGTAGTATTTGCCTGACTCAGTCACTTGGCAGATGCAGACTCCACACTCACATCTGCCTCTGTCATTGCACAGCTTCCCTCCTGGGACACGGCACCTGAGCTCCGACGCAGCCCGAGACAGCTGGCAGGAAGCAGGAATACCCAAACCGCTCCTGCGGGGGACAGCAAACAGTGTAAGATAAGCTTAAGCAGAGGCTGAAGCTCAGAGCCCATGAGAGCTTGGCTCATGAGAAACCACCTTCCTGCCACTGGCTTCAGCCAATTCCCAGAATATTGTTCTTACCACCTCTTCAGTTATGGTTGCAAATTATTACTTGCCTCAAATCACCCAGTTTTCTTCATTTTCATCAGAAATCTTATTGCTACCTGAAGGAATGCTTATACTTTATTTTACTTACTTTTTAACTACCTTGGGCTCATCTACTTTCGTATCAGGCATATCTGGTATATATGCATAGACACGTATAGTTTGATTATCTAGCATGAAAAATTTTGATCTTAATTAATTCAAAAATTTTAGAGACACCATATACATCCGAACATCTGGGTAGCATAACAGCAATATATATCATAAAGCAAACTTATGGTTGATTCTAATAAAATACGTTTGCCAAAGTAATCCTTCTGGTTGTCAGATATATATGATCCATATTTCAATCATGGATTGAAAATCCATTGATTTCCTTTTCAAAGGAAAAGGAAATCAAAGTAATCACAGCTTTCCGTGCAGCAGTGTAATTTGTGGCTGTGGTTTTAGTAAAACCAGCAGAATCCAATGCTAGATCTGTAGATTTGCAGCTCTGCCATGCAATTGTACCATGCACTGGAGCACGTGGAGATCAGGACTTTCAGGACATGCTCAGGAAAAGTCACTTTGTCTCATTAGGACCTGAATTTTAGGAAAAAAGAACAAAGGACTGCTCAGGCCAGAAATAAGTCTTCACTTCACTAAGGAATACTGAGGATGCAGATGAGTAGAACCTGCCCTTCTCAGAGAGTAGATTTTGTAAAACTCTGGAGCAAAGAAGCCTGGCTCTAGGAGCCAGTGTGTGCTGGCTGTGATGGAGGTGGAGAGCGAAGGGCAGTGTGCCTCGCTGTGCCACTGCACCAAAATGCAGCAATAAGCAGGGTTCTGTGGTTAGGTGCCTGCTCCACTCAGGCAGCAGAATTTAGAGGTTGTAAAGAGTCATCACTATCCAGCCCTTCCCCATTCACGGCTTTCAAAGTGCGTATCTTGGGCATCAAATACATCGTTGCGAATAACTCTACAGTCTGCACAGGCACCTACCTTTTGAGGTTTCCAGTGACCCAGAGCGCTTCCCTCGCTGTCACTTTTAAGCAGGCAGAGGAAGAGCCAACAAACTGCTTCACTTTTCCCTCCGCAACCCCAGCTTCCACACGCCTGTCACCTCAAAATCAGTCGCAACCTCCCGTGAGAGCTGAGAGGCACACTTACCGCAGGGCCGGGGGCCCGGCCGGCAGCGCGGGGCCCAGCAGCAGCAGCAGCAGCAGCCCGGGTGCGAACATGGTGCGAGCTGTGCTGAGCCGCACCTGGAGCGCTCCTGCAGACGGGCGGACAGACAGCCGGACAGAGCCGCCAGGCACGCCGAGAGCTGCGAGCTGGACAAGCCCGGCTCCAGCGCTCTCCCCCTGTGCTGCAGTGGCTCTGATTAGCTGCCTGCGAGCGGGATTTGGGCAGCACTCTGGGAAGGAGGCCGGTGCCAAACCCCGAAGTTTACAGTCTAGGCAGGGAAGTAATTAGAAACAGTTGCGCAGCCAGATGGTTTATTTTGATGTTTTAAAAGTGGCCCGTTCACAGATGTGAACGAACTGTCTCATTCTCAAAGTACAGGCATCGTAAATATTTGAGGTATGTGTATCCCCCTGTCCTTTGACAGATGGCTGCTTGGGATAATCTGAGAAACTTGTACCGCCGAGGAGACAGGACCAGCGCTCCCCAGCTGCAGCATCCCTGCCTGACTGCTGGAGCACCTCCCTGTGGCGCCTGCCTCCCTGGGTCCATCCCTTCCCTCCTTCCCCTGAGGTCACCTGCTCACGTCACTGCACCGTGCGACGCTGCAGGCTGCCAACCTACACCAGCATGAGTGACCGTACATTCAAAGTACGATTAGTTAGCCATTTCCTAACGCCTTATTAAAGCATGGTCCAATACCTCATCACAGCAGTGGGAGATTTTTGAATTGCTTTAAAACTAAGCCAAAAGGAAGGATAGTCTCTCCAAATGAATAAACTTTGGCAGATATGGCCATGTGCAGTTCTTTATGCTGTGGAAAAGTTTTTGATCCCTCTGGCTGTCCTGGGAAATAGCTGATTGCCTGATACCTCCCTGGGATGGAAAACTCTTAAAAAAACAAACTTTGACCACAAAAGATGGTAAGATATAGGTGTCCTAGTCTCCACACACACATGTGCATTTTTAAAGCAGGTAGCTGACAGAAGCTTTCACTAGTTCTGAAGCCTGTATTGTAGATTAAAGCCCTCAGCAGCTTTCTCAAAACGAACAACTCTTCTTTTAATTTCATATTAAGTATCTACTATACCAGATTATACTGTTCCAGAAGACATTTTAAGATTTAGTTAAAATTCTCTGACTCAGAGGCTGCCTTTCCTATGAGTTTAAGTGGGTGTCTTATATTTTACATAGTGAACTCAAGGGTACAATTCACAGCATTCCTGCTGACATAACTAGTTTTGCTAACTATCTTCCTGCAAAAAAAAAATTGCATCCAGCATTAGTCTTTGTTCTGCTGACTGTATAGATGACAAAATAACCTTTGAAGTCTAGTTTAGGGCCTGTTTTCAGTCAAGTACCCACTCTGGTGGAGGATAAAACTTTATCGAAACACAAGAGACTGGACAAAATCCACTCTATTTGTAAAAATACATTCTTATTCCCCGAAGATACACAGGTTCAAGCCAAACATTATTCCAATGGACTATTAAAACAACAAGAGTTTTGTCATATATTAGTAAGTTATCTTGAAGTCGTGAAGTGCAAAAGTTCACTGTCTACTCATAGTGTACTACCTTCTTTATGACACATAATTTTACCCTAAAATACAAGCAAGTAGAATTAGGATATAAAAAAATCTAAAAGCCCTATATACAGCTGTTGCATACTGTATCTATTTTTTATCAGTTTTGCCACCCATTATAGTATACTTCATATTGCAAATGCATTAAAATATTTTCTCGAGCAACGCAGATCATAAAAACTCTGTATTGAGTGATCTGTTGGCTTCAGTCTTGTGAATGTTTACAGTCCTGCTAGCCCCATGCATCTGACTTATTTTGATGGATCTAGTGAAAAACAAAGTAATATTGGCAGGCATTTATTTCTGGCAGTCCTTGAACTTTGAAGTCCATGCTTAATGTAACACTATGTGTTATATCTGTGTGATAGCTTTTCAAATCTATTTATAATGCCACTGTAAAAAAAAAGTATAAATTAAAACCCCTTAGATTACAGAAAGAAGCACTTTTAAGAAAAATGTGATTGTCTGAATGTACTGCCTGAAGTCTCAATTTAGAGAAGAATAAATAGAAAGCTTTGCATTTTAAACAATAGTAATTCCCTCTAAGCACAATATTTAACTTTAATCCACAAATTTAACGGTTGCCATGTGTTCATCTTCCTCCTTCTTCCTTGAGCAGACTGGTCCTGACAGGTATTGAGAAGGCTTCCAAGCAGCCTACAAACTATAACTCCTAATGTGTGAGAAAACATTCATCATGATAATGATGACCTTATCACTGTCTTATTTTTTATTTAATTACATCTGTCATATTTTGAAGAAATACACACCTTTTGGCTGTGGTCCTTTTGAATTTGGAGAAGACATACTCGCATAGTCCAAGGGTTCAGTATTTGAAATGTGCACCCAGAGCTTAAATTAAACAAATGCTTCCATGTGTAGATGTCTCTAATACAATATCTCAACTTTCCCTTAATGGATTTTAACCTTTGCTCAGATTTATTATTTAATCATTTAAGCCTAGAATGTATGTATGCACGTATATACACATATATAAATATACATATATGCACAAAGTGTATGTATTCAGGAGCTAATCGGCTTCCAAACAGACCATAAATTCAATTCAAAAGGAGTCAGTCTCTTTCTAAACGGGAACCTGACATGCTGCCTTGAGAACTACTCCCTTCTATTCAGCCATTCCTGTACACAACCTTTCCTTTGAGGAACTTTGTTCTTACACGAAGCACAGCACTCGTAAAATGCTACTTTTCCTATGTATTGGAGTTTCAGACTTAGGCTCTAGACTTGTAGCTGCTTGGTAAATGTATAGTTTACAAGTGATGACGCCACTGCTTGCAGAGTAAAGACAGAAAAGAGAAAGTCAACATATTGCTGATGAGGAAGAGAAGCTGGAACACAACTTCTAATAGTAAACAGCCTTTTCAAAAGTAGGCAATAGGTGTAAATAATACTTTTCAGATACAAAACAATTACAATAAAGACATAGAATCAAAAAAATAAGTGCTGTTAAGCACACTTACACTTGAACCTCATTTTTTAAGTGTATCCCTATTATTCTTCTTGATAAAATTTTGCAGGATTAGATATGGTCAGAGATTGGGATAAACCTTTTCCCTGCAATTTTATTGACCAGCAGAGGAATCAGTAGGGTAATTTCCTATCCAAAATGGTAAAGATTATTTTTGTGGTTTCATAGTCTTCTGAACTGTGTAAAAATTAAGTTGTAAGCTTGGGGGTAGAGGAGATAATTCAAAGGCAATGATTTTTAAATTTTTTTTAGAGGCAAGCAATATCTTAACTTTAACTTTGCCAGAACTGTTTTTTATAATAAATAAAATAAGAATAATATTTTAAAAATACAGCAAAAAAAACAAGAGAAAGCTTTTTTACTGTAAAACTGGTCTAATGCTGGAGTAGAATGCCCTGCAATGTTGTGGAATCTTCACCCTCAGACATATTCAAAAGCCATCTGGACAGGGTTTGGGCAACATGCTCTAAGCTATCCTGCTCTGAGCAGGCGGGTTGCACTAGACCATCTCCAGAGATCCTTTCAAACTTCAAATATTCCATAATGCTATGACTCTGATGACATAATGTGCTATTGAACAAGGTTTGATTCAGCCTGGGGAGGCAGACGGACTCTGCCTACTCCTGTATTACAGCTGATGCCTTAGGTTTTAACTTTTATATTTTTCAAATCCTGTACTGCTAGTGTAACTCAAGTTTCCTGCAACTTGTTAAATGCTGTTCTCCATGCTAAGATAGACATAACAAAGCCTCTCCAGCTTGCTCTCCAAGGACACCCAGACTGTCCTAGGCCCAAGAACTGTAAACCTTCATCTTGGAGAGGGGGCAAGCTTGGGGAAATTCCATCATTGGCTGGGTTCTGGTTGGTGAATTTATGCTGATATAAAAGTGTGAAGAACTTATGACCTCTCATCCATTTTGGAATCCACTGAGGCAGGACCCTCTGGAGCACAAAAGTGTACATCTGAAGGCCTTTCAAATAAATGCCTCCTTTATTCCTTTATTCCTGTCTACTCTCTAAGTAACCATTTAAGGCATCACAGCCGCGTAGTGAACATTTTAATTTTGTTGTCACTTTAATAAAGCCATCAGGTTTGCAAAACACATTCCATGCCATTCTTAAGGATTTTTTCCTTAATAAAACAAATCAAAATGCATATATGGTGAACAGTCTAAGCTTAAAAAAAAAAAAATGGAAACCATCAAAATCTGTCAAATATTCCTCCTGGGTTTCCACTGAAGCCATTTTAGTAACAGCATGGGTCTGTGAGAGTGGAGACTGAAGCATTCAAATGCAGACGCATTCAATTACATCACAATTTCTAAAATTTACCAGAAGTTGAAAATCCCACATATCAAACAAGTTATTGTTCCTCCATAAAATGTGGAACGAGGCGAATTTTAAGTGTCCGGTGATCCTTCTGACCCAGATATACAATTACTAAATTTGATGGCTGTAAAGACCTATGACAAACCACTTCAACAGCCACGAAGCAAAGTACTTGATGGAGTTAAATAAATCTGTCTAAACTGAACAGTTCAGAAATGCATGCAGCTGTTGAGAGTCATTGCTGTGCTGGTCAGTGTCACCCCCGGAAGGGAGCAGGAGACAGAGTACACCAGAGCTGTACAGAACTGAAAACCTTGTGTTAATTTTGCTGACATGACATGGAATCTGGGATAGCTGACAGTATCACACAGGGAATACAAATAGCTTTTGGAGTTATAGGATCAGGGTTAGAATGAGATAAAAGCTGAGCTGCTCTGAATATTGCTGGCCTAAATAGTAGAGAATATAAGCTACCCAAACAGTTCATAGGCCAATATTAATCAAGATGTTATTGTGTTATACTCTAGTGTAAATCCTTAGCTTACTCCTTCATGCCTCAGTTGAAACTTTAAATGACTGGTAGGTCTTCTGTTTGTTCAGTGAATTCCTCTAAACACCAATAATACCCTCCTTTTACAGAGGCCTTAAGGAAGCAGAAGATATTTAAGCATGATCTTGCAAGAGAGCTCAGAATGCCAGCAACAATAGTGCATTTCAAACCCAAGTCTACTGCATTCTTAGCTGTTTAGCACTTATTTCAGAAAGCAAATAAAGCTCTCTTATAAGCCAAGCTAATAGTATAATTTAAGAGCCCAAGAAAGGAAATAAAAGGCATGTAATTTTTCAAAATAAATTATTACTTTAAGGTCAATTTGTGCCTTATTTCTCAAAAGGACAATGTTTCTTGATGCTGGGAATCTTGGAAAATCAAAAATAGCAGGAAACACTATTTTATTTGTGATCTTTTTAACTAGTTACCTAGATAAGTTACAATGAAGGATCATTCTCATCGTTTTGACCAAAGACCTGTTCCTAAGGATAGTAAATTAATAAAATAGATGCTGCTGACTTCTTAAGGGCAAAACAGCAGGAATTCAGGTTGAGTGCCTAAACTGATCACGTGCACAACAGATCCTCCAGGACAACAGCAACTATCGTCTATGTTTTCAATGCTCTGTCTTGCACTGCTTGCTGTTTAACCAAAAATGAAGGAGAGACAGAAATTAAGAAAAAGGAAGTGTTGGAGAACACCACTATTGCCCTTCTTCTGAGAACTCAGTACCTACTGAAAGCAAACTAATTGTATACACAGTTGCAGACTTGGGACGCTCCTTAAGGTGTGAAATTAAGAAAACCATACTCCATGTCCTTTATTCTGATACATCAATGCTGACACAGGTCACGGACACTCAGGAATGACAGCCTTTAATCCATCCCAATCACAGTTCCTCATGATTGTTAACTGAGTTTCTCTTGCTGTCATTAGTCTGATGTTGCTCCATGACCATTTCTGTTATGGTTACATGCTTCTGAGTGAGTCTACACCTAGCCAGACGCATAAAGAGCAGACAGGTGGAAGCGAACTGAGCTGCTCAGGTCCTCTGATTCACATGGGGCCCCAACAATATGGAGGTGCAATACAGCATGCGCTGAAGCAGGACTTCAGACTATGGGAGAACTTTGTGGTAAACCGCCATTAAGATGACTAAGGACTTGGACAGTCTGAGGCTAAAGAGCAACAGGCAGAAATTTAGCAGTTTTTGACTTGTATCCTATGCCAAAATGATTAAATCTTCCTTTGGGTCTGAAGTTTAATTCTGAATTCCTAAATGATATTTTGTGACCTTTTTTAAAAGCTTAAGCATAATTTCAAAATGAATATTTCATGAATTCTTTTAGTCATTATAGGCTATCTGAAATATGATCAAGCACTACATTCTTTCATAAATGGTAAATCAAATTCCAACAATGGCAATCCCAATAAGCTCAGCTCCTTGGGATGTTTTCAAAATTTGTTTACATTACTCTTCAACTCCTTAACAGATACTTAGGAAAAGTAAGGAGAAGAGAGCAAATAAAGTTCAAATAAATTTAAAAGTAAAACCAGGGCTTGAAGGCTGTCCAAATTCTGTAAGGAAACATGTAAAATAAATAGATGCTTTGAATTCCCCTTTGTTTTTTTCACGACTTACAGAGTGAGCAGGTCTAGGAAACTGTGGTTTGTTAATTACCTTTTATCCAGGGAGATCTTACGGTGTATTGCAATCAGGTTTAAACCCAGAAGAGCAAAGAAAACTAAGTCTCTGTGATTAAACCGGAAAGCACTTAGAAGGCTCAAAATATTCCCAAAAATGAGATTAAAACCAAACGAGATTAAATGTTGATGCCAAAACAGGGATGTATTTTATTTAATAAAAGAGGCAAAGAGAAGGAAAGACAGACAGAGAAAGAAGTGTGCGTGGGGGGTGGGGGACAGGCAGAGGTGACAGGGGTTAGGTGGGAGCCCATCACCCACCCAGGGGTCCCAGCCACGTCTCGCCGCTCGCCTCCATCTGCTCTGCTGTGCTGAGGGTGCCCCGTCCCCGCCGCCCCAGGCCCAGAGCACAGAATGCCGAGGGTCAGTGCCCGCTTCGGGCAGCTGGGAACGCCCGCGGCTCTCCCCGCCAGGGCCGGACCCTGTCCCTCGCAGCACCGAGGGTCTGCGGCAGCATCTCTGGAGCTCTGTGCAGGCCTGGGGACCCCTCTGAGGGCCTTTGCTGGGCCGTGTCACCCCCTGCGCTGCGGATCGGCTTCTCCCCCGGGTGCAGGCCCCTCAGCCGGGCCCCTCTGCACAGGGGAGGGTGGGCCTGTGGTCACTGCGCCTCTGACCCCACACCCAAAGCCTCTCTCCCCCAGCCTGCGGGGCCAGGCTCTGTGCGAGCTGGCAGCCGAGAGCCCTGGGCTGCGGCCTCCACCTTGGAGGTGCTAAGCTTATGGGTTGGGAATGGCCCCAGCCCTGAGTCTTTATTTTATCTTCTCTTCATCAGCGAGCGGGTCCGGGGCCTCCCAGAGCCCCATTCAGAGTGCGGTAGTCTTCTCTGCAGCTTTTGTAATACAGTTTAAAAAGTCCATCATGAAAATGTTTAAGTCATAAACTACAATATTTCAGCCTCTGACACTGTGTTTGCAAATCATGTTACAGAAATGAAAGTTATAGGTATGGTAGAGAACTCTCCTCTTGAATTCTCAGTACAAATCTTGTAAAATTTTCTAAGATTTTCTTTGAAATGGACATTTTGCCATGGTAAATTTCAAACATGTTGAAGTTCGAAGGATGAGTAGGGAAATTTCTTTATCTGATCTTGATTTGTAGAGATGAGAGGTAAATATTTACTAAGAAATCTCTTTTCTTTTGATCTATTTAACATCACCATCAAGTAATATTGTAAGGTTGAAGTGAACACGGCAGAAGCATTTATTAAAGTTCAGCTCTTTATTATCTAAATCAGCAGAGCAGGGGATCTCAACCGGATGCACTCCCACTGGCCATCCGGAGAAAAAAGAAACAGACCCTAACTCAGAGTGCAATACAGCAGATATCTCAATCCCCTCTTTACAGAAGCCCTGGAGAACTTGGACGTGTTGATTCAAAGTGCACCGCACACACTAGACCAGTTCCTTGAGGTCAGTGTGACAAGGCAGAAAAAGCCCAAGTCAGGATTAGGAGATGCATCTGCTTGTTCTTCAGTCTGGGGTGTCATTTAGGTCCTCTGATTGTGTGATGGCTCATTTTCCCAAGGGCTTTTGTTCCAAAATATGATCCCACGATGCCGAAGGTCCCTCTTATTTCCATACTCCTGCCTCCTCTTGGTCTCTGGCACCATTCCAGGAAGCAGTGAAGATGAGATCCGAGGAAAAAGGGAGTACAATTAGCAACAGTTAGGGAGATAAGTACAGGACAATCAACCAGTGATTGACTCTTTTAACATTCTAATTGAGCAATGCAGGGGCTTACTAGGAGCTTGTTTCTTACAAGATTAACTCCCAAATTCTGTCCTTATCTATATATTTCTGGCTTGTTTCTTAGGTCAGTGTGAATTTTCTAAATCAGAATTAAAACAGACTTCAGCCCTAAATATTAAACATTGTTACAGGCTTTAAAGGAGTAATAGGTTCTTTGCAAAATTATATCAGCAATTTTATAGATATCTAAGTTTTCCGCTTTATCCTCACATGCCTGCTATAGCGACTCAAATTCTAAAATGTTCATAATTGCTTTTCACGTGCCAGATCTGAAAGTAAATTCAAACAGCAAAGCAAAAAAGGGCTTTTTCTTGCAAACAGGAGACCTTCACTGTCTGCACAATTCTATGAATGGAAGACTCCTGTTTTGCAGGAGTACAAAGTTTGTAAGTTTTACAGGCAGGTACATCAAGGTATCAAGGGCTAAACGCTTCTTCCAGCATTAGCATCATCTGATGCAAGTTGTGCTCACAGACAGGCTGCCAAAGAGAATTCAGTCTTCTGCTGAAAGTGTGCGTCCCCATTAGCAGCTTGTGCTTCACAGAGTAAGGTTGGGTAGCAACAATATGTTACCAAATATGATACCAGGTAAAAGAAGAAATGCAAAATACATACGACGCATTCTATAATACAAACAACATGTAAGGAAATTAATCCCGTCTTTTTGAGAACTTACTAAACAGTACCTAAATTTCTGTAGCAAATTTTGAATCCCCCTCTAACACATAACAGGTGCTAATATTTGAATTCAGTGGCAGGCCACCAAGGTGGTTGAAGCTGGAGCGCTTGATCCACGAGGAAAGGTGGAAGGAGCTTGGCTTTTTCAACCTGGAGGAGGGATGGCTCTGGCAGCTCCTAGGAGCAGCATGCCAGGCTCTGTGAGGAAGCTGTCAAGAGGACAAGGCTGGGCTATTCCCAAGGGTGCATTGCAGGAAGAGGGACAGCAGACAAGGGAGGGTCCAAGTGCATGTCAGGAAAAAATCTTTCAGCACGAGGACAGTCCAGTACTGAAACAGGCTTACCAGAGAGGCTGTGCATTCTCTGTCTTGGGAGGTTTTCAAGACCAACCGGATAAAGCCCTAAGCAAGCTGGTGTGATCTCATCTCTGAGCCTGGTTTCAGCAGATCAGTCAGACCAGATGGCCTCCTGAGGTCCCTTCCAACTGGAAAATTGTTTTATCGAGAACTGTTTTTCAGAGGCCAGTATATCCATAGAAAAAATGTCACACAAAGTCACATCTGCTGGCAAATGTTGATTTCTTTTCTTTAGATACAGCTGCAACGTTTCACTGTTTGCAACTGTCAGTTTTCATTTATGAGATGCTATCACCAACAGCATAATGCTGCCTAGCAACTTATTCCAAGTAATGAAACCTAAGTGGGGAGGAAAAGACAAAATGGGAAGAGTGTTATTTGTCCGCACATTTATTCTTAAATTGTTTTGCTTTTCAATTTTTTTCTCATGAAGCATCAGCTGACTGCTATCAAAAACTGCTAACACTAAAATTAGGTGCTTAAATTTACTGGAATTGCTAATGCTGGTAATAAATATAAGTAGCACTGGCAGGACTGCATCTGAAGCCAGCTCCCTAACTGGCTTATTAGTTTTGGTTGCCAGCATCAAGTAGATATAATTTAAAGGAGCCTAATACAATTTATGCCATACACTTTCCTTCAGCTTTCTGGGGTATTTTGCTAAGTGCTTTATCTTTTGAATCCTATTCCATATCTTTACCATCTCCAGAAAGTTAAAGGCTCACATTATTCCCCATAATCCAGTTTCATTTAAACATAATTTTTACACAAATTTACTTTTTTTTTTCTTTTTTCAAGAAGATAAATACAGATGGGAACATATCAACTTGATTTACAGAAACAATTTTCCAGGTATTTCTTTTTCTGTTTAATTTTGTTATCGCTTTCATAGAATCATTTAGGCTGGAAAAGACGTCTAAGATAATCTAGACCAACAAGTGAAAATATTTTATGAATTTATTTCACTGAGGAGCTCAAGACTGCACTTTTACATGGCTCTCCAATAATTTGAAAATTAACCAGACCACCCAGCTGCTGTCACCAGTGAAGTAGGGCAAAGAAGTGCACCAGCAGTAGAAAAAGATGTACAAATAGGATTTCTTACCAAAATAAATAATCTATCCTAGCACTTTAAGAGCATAACGAAAAACAAAAACAAACCCCAAACCAACCAACCAACAAAAAAGCTGAAGCCCAAACTAAAGCCCTACAAAACTGCCGCAGCCAGCGGCGCCTCCGCCCGCGCTGCAGTTGGCAGAGGGGCAGTGCGGGCTCAGCCGAGGGACCGCCCGGCGGGCTCCGTCCCGCGCCGGGCACCGCTCCTGTGGCTCGGCGCGCAGCGAGCTCACTTCCAAGCCGCTGTGGGGGTGTTTTGCGCCGCCGTGGGCATCAC